>CAJNJA010007884.1:0-15832 GCA_905231915.1 Symbiodinium necroappetens
TGACAGGACGAACGTACCGTAAATACCGAGTAAAACGAACGTGCTCTTAAGAGGGTTGGCAGCAGAGGTGGTTGGTAGGGGGGGGCGCCTACTACTACTACTACTACTACTACTACTACCACTACTACTACATTTTATTACTAGAAGTCTTGCTACTCCTATTAACTGCTCCCACTCCGACTCCCACTCCCACTGACTGCTAGTGCTGTCTCCAGTTGTTGTGTAATTATTCGCCAAAGTCATCATCATCATCATCAACATCGTGGTCACCACCTATCACGGTCACAACCACCGACATGCACATGGCCGTCATCATGATGTATGCTTCTGAAGTGCAATCGTCCGTCGTATGGCTTTTGGACATCGTTTGGACTCTTTACAGAACGGCCGTTTGTCGTTTACGCATGGGTCGCCGCAGCATGTGCCAATACACTGTTGAATTCAGTTCTTCGAGGACAGTCGTCCTGTTGAAGGTGCCCAAAATTCGGGCCTATTTAAACGACGGCTGGGAATCCAGCCGCTGACTGAAGTTCATGTGGTTTTAGCAACTTGTTGTCTGCCCATCTCATGCCAAACCCAAGCCCGAAACCTTCAACTTTGTGAGACCCATGCGCCCCAAGATGTTCCCCGTACCCATAGGCAGCAATTCAGCTGCGTGACTAACAGTTCGTAGACATGCTTAGGTCGGAGTCATGGTTAGGTTTACAGTGCAGCTGCAACTCGAGGAAGGTGATGAGGGCGCTGCCGTACACTATAATTGGAATATCATGTGGAAGCATCATCACTGAGTACAGTTGGTGTAGGTTGAAAGGAAACGATGCAAACCAAGAACCGTGCCTAAACCGCTGCCATCACTTCCTCCTCTACTTAGTGAACGTCGCACAAACAATGTTTCTCAGGAGACACTTGAATCTGGGAAGCTGTTTTTGATTGCATAAATTGAAGCGAACACACTGCCTGTCAGAAGCGAACATGGAGGCTCCCGAAGCCGGTGCTACTGTAGATATCAGAATGCGTCAGTTAAGAACCGTCCTTTTTGGCAGCTCTCGACATAGGGTTAACGGCAGGAGGCAAGGACCGCAGGAAGGTAGGAGGAACTACCGGCTGCAACAGCCACAGGAAGGCGGGCGTCAGGTCTGCAAAACGAAGCGGTCAGAACAAAGACAGAGGAACGGGACCACCTTAAGCATGGTATTTTAATTAAGATTGTTTTCGATGGGCCGATTCATGAATATTTCGGAGGAGGGCCCGCTTTATCATTAGAGGAAAACATCTTTGTACGTGCGCCGCTTACACAACCGGCCCAAACTTGCCATCCGCCCGTGACGGAGCCAAATGGCCATTTTTCTTGGGCCACCCAGCGCTTTGTAACCGATGTTCCGGCGTTTTGTTCCGCAACTATAGCTCAAGACTTAGGCGACACGAGGTTTCAAGCTTGGTAAAGGAAATTTAGAAGAGGAATCGTGCGGAAGAAGTACTGCTGTTTTGAATGTACAATTATTGCTGGTTCGGTTTTAAGGCTAGTCCAGTTTGAGTTTAGCTTGCAGGATCCTTTCGATTTTGAAAGTTTGGGTTTTTGGGGGTTTGTGCTCCTGCTTGTTTACGCTAGTTAACTGTACCTAAAGCTTACCGCTACGGATAGGAAGTGATAATGCCGCAGACAAGACAAGGGCATATAAAGATCTTAAGTGTACCTCGATAAGCACAGCTGCACCGGCCGCAACACCGCAAACCATCCGCAGTTCTCGCCCCTAACCCTATAATCACTACAATCCCTATACAATAGCAGCTACAATAAACACTGCAACCATCCGCAGTTGTTGCTGAGGGCCGCACGACGCGCTCCACCACACAGAGGGCCAAAGAAGCCTTCGCAGAGCAGGTCTTTGAGGGGTGAATTTTTTCTTCGGACTTTGAGGGTTCAGGGTTCGGGGTGTAGGGCTTAGGCTTGGGTTCAGGGTTTAAGTTTGGTCTTCAGGATTTCGGAGTTCAGAGTTTAGGGCGATTTAGGGTGTCCGAAGACAGAGAGAGCTTCAGGGTTGAACTACATGTTTTGAGGTTTCTGCCTCGATGTTTGGGCCAGTTTCTCGCTTCGAACTTCGGCTGCAGGATCTGCAGCTCACGGCGTCGATGTATCTTTCAGGGGTGTGTCGGACCACCAACTTTAAAAATGGCTTCTCCTTCTGTGATGTTGTCTTTTTTGCTTTTTGATGTAATTAGTAGACCTGCCGCGGTTGCTACAGTAGCACATCTCTTGGGCCCAGGGATGTTGGCAAGCAGACCTGCATCGTTAAACATGGAACATCTGATTCTGGGCGGGTTCTACCACACCTAAAGCTTTTCGTGCCTGGGTAGGTTCTGATACCTTTACGAACTGAGGATCTACAACCCCAAGCATCCCCGAACCCTAAACCAATAGCGCCGACTTCCGGTTCAGACTTTCAGCTGTAATGTCAACCCTAAACCCTAAACCGCTTGAGCGTTTCATGTATTTCCCTGCTTAAACCCTTGAACCTGGTTTGGCTTTAAAGCAGCGGCCTGGCAGTTGGGTTGAGGGTTTAGGGTTTAGGGTTTAGGGTTAGCAAGCCTAAGTATTTGGAATGCCGGAGTGTGTGGTTTGTTTCATTACTGATCTTACAAGAGACCCGCTCTCCCTCAACCCAACCACAGCAAGACTCCCACAGCAGAAATCGCTCTGAGGGCTCTTTCTGAATATTGCTGCTTGTGCATGTTCTGAAATCTTAATGCCTTTGAGCCTTCGATGGGACACTCGAGAAACACCTAGCATGGAAGCCTGAAAGGCGGTCCTGTTGTACCGTTTTTGTCCGGATGTATGTATTATAGTTTAACAAGTATGTTCATATGTACACACATATGTCTCTCTCTGTGTATATATATATGTATCTGAATCTATATATATATATATGTTCGTATATGTCAACCATGGGGAATATACCCCGAAGACTTGCTCCAATCATGAACGCCCTTACGTTCCTCCAATGTTTGAGCACCTTTGTTCGGAGTTTGAAACTACCTTTCTTTGAGCCTACTGCGAGCGGGAAGGTATGCGCCGCATGCCTATGTGCTCAGTCCGAATTCAGAGAAGATACAAACGCGAGCTTCCCTATATGTTAGAAGTCTGAAAGCGCGAAGCCTACACAACTCTGCGCCGAAAGTGCTAGAACTCCAGGCTTTGCCCCCTTCTTCCCCATCTTCTTGGGTAAAGATATGGACTACTCCCAGTCACCCTAAACCCTGAACCCCTACACGCAAATTGGAACAGGCGTTCGAAAGGCAAAACTGCAGTCTAGACGGAAAGCTTTGTAGAATTGACTTCGGGATTTTTTGAATCAGGAGCAGCTCGAGAGAAAGCAGATGGCAATGAGGCATTTGCCTTAAACCGGGCTGGTCTTATGCCCCAAGGGTTTCGGATACCAGAAACCATTCAGAATATGGGGAAGTATATCCTTACTGACTGGAACTAGAGTCCTTAGGGTAAGGGGTTCCGTCACGGTGTCATCTCTTTATTACAATGCAGGCACAGTATATGTGCTGGGTCCAGGTTTTTCTGCGTTTCAAGTGCCCCGACAAGAATCCAGCTATGAACTTTGACAGCATTTGGGTTCCAAGTGGTTTCATTAGAGGCTTCAACAGTTGGACTGTGGTTGCGTAGGTGCAGGGGTTCGGGTTTATATGGGCAAAGGCTTAAAGGGAACAGCACTATGAACCCAGGGGCCCTAAGCCCCTGCCAGCCGAGGTCGTGTCGCTGTCAGGGCTGTCAGTGCTGTTCCACCATCAACAGTGTGGCCTAAGGGGAAGATGATAGTAGGTTATATGACAAGTGAATCATGTTGGAAATTATTTTGGCCGCTACATGTTCGGCCTTCGAACGTCGCTGTTGCTAGCGTTGCTGTCATCATAAGTTCGCCGCTATCGTGATCAAACAGCTCTCTCTAGGTTATATTTTTCAATTCTTTGGTTCACAGACTTTACTGCCAACAGGGATCCTGTACACATCATTGCCCCTGCCTTCAATGCGTAGGCTGCAGGCACTTCAACAGACAGCACGATATCCCTCTGAAAATCCTCCTAACTTTAAAGTACTGTATACCCCATGACTCAACCATACAGGCCCACAGGCCGCTCTCATGCCTCACACCAATCCTAGGGGCCTGATAATATTCCAGAACTTGACACACCAGGTTAGGCTCCGAGCTTTGATTTAGACTTTTCTTCTGAACAAACTATACTATGGTTCAAGGTACTTTTTGTTCGGTGCTGGTTTCGGTGGAGGGAGAACCATATGAATCGAACGAGTAGTGTATTGTTTCTGGGTAGGCTAGTCTTCTTGAAAAAGCATTAATGCGGTTGATGATATATTACCCATAGTAAGGAATTACCATAGTTTAGGGTCCTTAAGGTAATGCAGGATGTTTTATCATCAACAGTATGGCAGGGGTCGGAGCGTTTGCCTGACGGGGCCTTATACAATCCAGTTACACTAGGATATACACCAAAACCCTGCTTGAAGTATCAAGGCCGCATGAACCTTTAACGACTTTAACCGCAAAAATCCCCCATTGTGACCCTTTGAAGGAACCCTTGTAAACGGAACGCTACTGCAATTAGAAGGCCTGTATGTTCGAGTTCCTCGACACTGTGCTGCAGGTCGAAGAAGCTGGAGGAGCTGAAGAGCAGGCGTGCTTCCCCTTTCCCTAAACGACGGCTGCTGGCTCGAACCCAAACCGCTTAGATTCAGAACTCCTTGAAACCCCTAAACCCTAAAACCCACCCTCAAGCCCTAAAGCCCTAAACCCTAAACCTCTAAACCGTAAACCCTGAAACCTGCTAGTCAAAAAAAGACCCGCGCTTTGGGGCTCAGCTTGCGGGGTCTGGAGATCGGACTAAACTCTGGAGCCTTCGTCCTTTGCATCTGCTCGTAAAGTCTGCAGATGTCAGGTGGCGGTTTAGGGTTTAGGGTTTAGGGTTTCGAATTTTGTTTACAACGTCGATGTCGTCATTGGCCCTGGCCCAGATCCTTCAGGAAGAGAAGTTTTCCCCAAGGGATCTCGCAGCAGCTTTCCAGTCAGCTGACGGTGCACAGTTTCGCATTTTGCACGGTTTAGGGTTTAGGGTTAAGGTTTAGGGTCTGACGAATTGCTGGAGGCACATAAGCATGCATTGGATGCTCAGGCGCTCGCTCAGGTTACCCCTGTTGTACTTGCCTGGTTGAAGGCTTCTTTGCATCGGTGCATTTCGTCAGTGGTGGCTATTTCTTCCTGTGCATCCGCGTCGGCCTCTACAACTCAGGGCCTCTTAGGCAATACCTGGGTCGAAGCCTTTCCAGCCAGGCTGGGTGCAGACAGAGTTGCATCTATGAAGGCCAAGATCGAGGATTCATATCCTTAGGGTTTAGGGTTTAGGGTTTAGGGCTTAGGGCTTAGGGTTTAGGGTTTAGGGTTTAGGGCATAGCCATCGGAAATATTGGATGCTGCTTCCATGCCGTCGGCCCGGTTGCTTGCATCATGCAGCCAAGCAGGTGCAAGAAAAAACATTTCTCGTACATTGCGTGGGGTTTTAGGGTCTGGGGCCGCTTAGGGTTTAGGATTCCGGGTTTCGGGTTTAGGGGTTTAGGATTTCGGGTTTAGGGTTTAGGGACTTAGGGTTTCGAGTTCAGGATCTAGGATTTCGGGTTTAGGGTTTAGGGGCTTAGGGTTTCGAGTTTCGGATTTAGGATTTGGGGTTTAGGGGCTTAGGGTGTCGAGTTTCGGGTTTAGGATTTTCGGTTTAGGGGTTCAGGGTTTCGGGTTTAGGATTTAGGGTTCAGGGTATGTGGGTTGTGGTGTAGGGCGTTTAGTGTATATGTTTATGCTGAGTCTGCCCAAGCAGCAAATCCCGGAGGCCGCTCGGGAAAGAAGATGCCTAAGCTCGCCATCGTATAGGACCCTACGCTTATGAGGTTTGAGGATGAGTATTTGTATGCTCCAAATCCGTGGTTGTATGTTCGTGGTCGGTCAGCCTTCTGAAACCCGGACTAGTTGGGTTTTGAGTTCAGGGTTTAGGGTTTAAGTTAGAAGTTTTGGGTTTAGGTTTTAGGGTTCTGGGGTGGATGTCGGAGGAGATGTGACGAGAGCCACAAACACGTAGACAATCACAGGTGAGTGCATGTTGGTTGGTGTTAATCTCATATGTGTTCCTTGGTTTTGTGCCTGTGGCTTTGTGCGTCTGAAGCATCTTGCAGCAGGCGTTTTCATTTTTGTCACTTGCTTTTCTTAGGTGCCCTAAGCCCTCAACCCCTAACCCTAAACCCCACACCCCTAAACCCTAAACTTTAAACCCTAAACCCTAAACCCCCTGAGCCCCTAAACCCCTGAACCCGTAACCCCTAAACTCCTAAACTCCTAAACGCCCAAACCCCTAAACCCCTAACTCCTAAACCCTATACCGTATACCCCGAAAGGTTGGGGGGTTGAGGCTTCAGGCTTCAGAGAGCAGTTCGTCCTGAATGTGGCGGAGCCACGGTACCGATGCCTTTAAAGGAACCCTTACACCAATCCCGACGAACGTCTTATTCAGGAATCCTGAACATTACCTTAACCCACCAGAACCTACTTTTTTGTAGGGTCCCTATAAATCCCATATTAGGGTTTATAATAAAAGAACCTACAAAAAGTGGGTTTTGGTAGGTTAACGTAAGCCATTATACTTAGTAGCTGAGTAGGGAACCTTTAACCTTCTTGGGCTTACATAGTCCTAGCATGATTGAAAGGTTAACCTTTTTTGGGCTAGGGTACTCAGCCCCTAAGTAAAGATGAAGGTGGCAGACCCATGGCACCGATGGCTTTGGCGGCCACGCGTCAAGCGCGAAGAGCAGCCTTGCAGATTGCCAGGCATGCTGATTAGGGTTTAGGGTTTGGGGGTTTAGGGTTTAGGGTGATATGCTTGCTATATCAAACATGACATTGTAAACCCCAAGCGATAAAATCTGAAACGCTGGCCCTCATAAACTCCAAGCCCCATCAAAACCTTAGCTTGAACACCTATACAAAACCTCTAAGCCCTAATTCGCCTGAATGTTTCGCTAGAGTTTTCCTCCAAGGGTTCTCTGATAAAAATGCCCAAGTTTAGGGTGTGGGGTTCAGGGATTTGAGACAGGTGCCGATATATTTGCCAATATGGCTCCTTAGGGCTCAGTAGGATAGGTACACCGTAACATTCTCCAAAACCATGGTCTAGTAATTAAGGGCCAAATATTTCAAATAATCGTTTCCCCCTGATGATAAACCACGCCCCCTTCAATAAACACTGAAACAGTGCGTTTGTTATCAGGGTGTTTTTTTGGCTCTCTTGTAAAGTCGAGAAGTGCCTTCATCATTAGGGCCATTAGGGCACATCAGGGTGTATTTGTATCTCTACTCTCACATTAGGGAGGATCTTGTTCCCGCTCTTGCTCCTGCTCCTTCGGGGCTCTGGCTCTTGCTCTTGCTGCTGCGGCTCTTGCTCCTGCTGTTGCTCTTACATCCCGCTATGTCCAAACAGGTTTTCAAAGGCTGAGCATTGCCCCAGACTTGAAATCCATAGAACCACACAGGCCGAAACCCTGAAGCTAAAAGTGAGTGACATGACAGTGCCAGCCCACTCTAGATTTAGAACAGGTTGTTCAACAACCTATCAATCCTGCTAGCCTTCTTTATATATTTTAGTGAAGCCCGCAACCATAACTTAAACCCTAAACCCTAAACCTACTGTAGCGCTAAGTTTGCAGCCTTTAGCCTCTAGCCACGGACGCGACGCCGGCCTGGAAAGTGGCCTACAGATTTGGAAGTGGGTTGGGGTTAAGGGTTCAGGGTTTACGCCCAAGGTCCCGAAACCCAAATGCCTAAATGGGAGTTTCTCATGTTTGATCTATGGAGGGCTTTCAGAGTGTCTTAGACCGCTTATTGGGTGATCTATGTCTACAAACAGCTGACCAGAGCGAGAGTAGTACAGCCGAGAATTGCAGGACCCGAAGTGCAGTGGGGTGTTAAGATGGATCCGCTCTCGTCCAGAGGCCCTAGTTTTGAGGTGCATTAAGAAAACTAGCACCTGTCCTCAACCGAAAACTTCCTCACAGCGGTATATGTCAGTGTTTTGTTGACAAGACTTCTTCACAGGCCTATGCCAGTCCTGCTGCCATGCCGAAGAGCACAGGTTCGCTGGGTTGCGGTATTTTGATTCGGCATTGAAGGTTCCGGGCTTGGGTCCTTCGTGCAGGGTTCGCAGGGTGTGAGGGAACTTACTGAACTCCGCTGATGAGTTTAGGGTTTAGGGCTTAGGACCCCGTATGAGCACTGTGATGGCGGTTCACTCGGTACCACATATTCGCTTGGGTGATTTAACACATGGCGCGGTGCCAAAGGTACAGCCCCGACATCTACACCGGCCCATTCATGGACTACAGAGAGGCTGCGGGCGAATGGCTTGGGGTCACGACGGAGTGGATAGGAATCGATGATAAAGAGCCGCAAAGTCAAAAGAAAGTGCGGTCAAATCGATTTCTTGCCGATATAGCGGCAATCCGTCGTGGCGAGGCGAAAGGAGACTCTGTCTGGCAGGCCTTACAACGGGAACGTCGTAGGGCGCGGTCCGCACGACACCGTCTCGCCCAAGCAGCCAAAGCTAAAATGCGGTTGAAACCGAGAGCTTTTGTGGATGCGGAGGACGCAGACAGAGAGTACGCCGCACTGGCTGCAGCCGAGCAAGAAGAAGCGCTCGAATATCCGTGGTATTGCAACAAGTGCTGGAACGTCGTGCAGTCGAATAAAGGAGAAGTTCGAACCTCTTGCACTCAAGGGGCAACCCTGTAATGGCGAGTATGGGGTGCCTCCGGCGTTAGATTCAGTTTCATAGCACGAGCATGCTTACAGGGACTTAATGAAATCTAATGACAAAGATGTCTTCAGCCCTCGACATCTTTATATACACTGAGGAAGAGAAGACTGACTGTTGCTGGGTGCGCGCAGCACACTGTACTGCTGTTTGTTTACGCCCCATATACGTTTTACTAAGCCTTCCTCCCATAAGCCCCGAACCTTCAAACATACGTTTGCAAATTGCGTGCTCTGACTGAGCAAGCCTAAAGCACCATCCCGTAGCCCCAAGGTCTTGAACAACCAAAAATGAGCTAGCTGCTTCGGAGACCATATCTGCACCGAGTGTCTCTCAACCCCCAGATTGTTCACAACAAAATCCGACCCCTAAACTCCCACACCCCTAACCCCCAAACCCCTAAACCCTAAACCCCTAAACCCTCAAACCCCTAGGCCCTAAACCTTGCACCTCTAAGGCCCAAGGCCTTAAACCCTAAATTCCTAAACCCTAACCTTGCACGGTACACCCAACTACTCAGAGGCCTGATCATGTAGCAATATAAAGCTTACCTTATTTAGGGTTTAGGGTTTAGGGGCTTAGGGTTTAGGGTTTAGGGTTGCCTTGATTAGTTTGCTGATGTAAGGTAGATATACTACCTCTGCTTATTCTGACTTAAGGTGTCCTTGTGTATTAGGATTTCTGTAACCCACTCAGGGAGGCTAAGATGCAGTTGTGAATTTCCAATAGCCTCTATGCTCAAGGTATTCCATGTAGAGGCTTAGGGTTTAGGGTTTTACCTAGACCCCAAAGAGCCTACCTTTTAAAGGACCTTCTATAAGGAAATCATAACAAGGAACCCTAGAAAGGTAGGTTCTTGGGGGTCCAGGCAAACCCTAAACCCCAAACCCCCAACCCTAAACCCTATACTGGCCCTATACCCTATACCCTAAACCCTAAATGTAGGTTCTTTGGGGTCGAGGTAGGGAAGGCATACCCAGGTTTCGGCCGGAGGAGGTACCAAGACGCCCTCGCGGATACGCTTTGATCCTTCATTGGGGCAGTTCTCTAAATCAGGGTCCCTTTTGGGGTCCTTTTTATAAGGGTGCCGTACTATATTGGGGGACCTAAACGGGGACCCTACTTTAGAGAACTACCCATTGGTACCCAGAGACTCCAAAACCGGTTGTGCAAGCAATATACCTTGAGTTGTAGAGGGATCCAGAACGCGCTGTAAGCTGCAGTCCGTGATGAAGAGTTTACCTGTAACTCTCGTTACCTACAGTTTAGCAGCCTTGACCCCTTACTTAGAAGGTAGAACCCATCAAACTGTAGGTAGTTAGAGTCCCAGGTAGACTCGTTGGAGGAAGCCGATATCAGCCGAATAGAGCCTTAATGCAACCTTGAAGAAGACCTGCGAGAGACCCTTCTCAGATCGTGGGCCTAGCCCACACCAACCCTAAACCCTAAACCCTAAACCCCTAAACCCTAAACCCCCAAGCGTCAGCTCCTTATAATAGATCCCTTACTGGATCCCCTAAAGGACTTCCGTCTAGGGTTTAGGGGTTTAGCCCTAATAGATCCCTTACTGGAACCCTCAAAGGAATTCCGTCTAGGGTTTGGGGTTTAGGGTTTCCGTTTAGGGTTTAGGGTTTCCGTTTAGGGTTTAGGGTTTCCGTTTAGGGTTTAGGGTTGAGCCCTAGGTAGGTTCCTTGCGCCAAGTGACAGGACCACCTCGCTTGCGAATTGACATGGACGCCCAGGACCGGTCTGGCAGGGACTTTAGAGCCTTTAGTGGTTCGGGGGTTTAGGGAGGCTTTGGGGGTTTAGTGCTTCGGAGGTTTAGGGGGCTTTAGTGTTTCGGGGGTTTAGGGGGTTTTAGGGTTTAGGGATTCGGGGTTTAGGGGGGCTTTGGGGTTTAGTGTTTCGGGGGTTTAGGGGGTTTAGAGGGTTTAGGGTTTCGAGGTTCAGCCGGGTTTAGGGATTCGGGGCTTAGGGGGTTTGAGGGTTTAGTGTTTCGGGGTTTAGGGGGTTTGAGGGCTTAGGTGTTTAGGGAGGTTTTAGGGTTTAGGGGTTCGGGGTTTAGGGGGTTGAGGGCTCAGTGTTTCGGTGGTTGGGGGTTTGAGGGTTTAGTGTTTCGGGGGTTAGGGGGTTTGAGGGATTAGTGTTTTGGGCTTTAGGGTTTAGGGATTGGGGGTTTAGGGGGTTTGGGGGTTTAGCGTTTCGGGGTTTAGGGGGTTTGAGGGTTTAGTGTTTCGGGGTTTAGGGGTTTTTGGTGGTTTAGGGCTACGGGGTTTAGGGGTTTTAGGGTTTACGGTTTCGGGGTTTAGGGCTTTAAGGCTTTCGGGGTTGAGGGTTTAGAGTTTAGGTGTATTTAGGGTTTGGGGTTCAGGATTTAGGATCTAGGTTTGAATCTAGTGGTTAAGGGTTTGAGGTCCGCTTAAAAGTCAGCCAAGGGTCCTACGGTTGATGATATAAAGCCTGCATTAACCCATAATATGGAACATACCATGAGATTTGTGTTTAAAGTCAGGGGTGCTAGTAAGCCCTAAACCCTAAAGCCCTAAACCCTAAACATTTCTCTGCGCAGTCTTGCATATGAGGCTTCGGAGGTTTCGCTCCGAGGCTCCAGAACTTTGGTTCAAAGCTTGTGTTGGTTTAGGGTTCAGTCTCATATGGAGCAAAACCACTCTTCGCTAAACCCTCAACCCCTAGACGCCACGTCCTGTAGTTCTTCGCGTTGCTTTACGGAGTATCCCCACTGAGGGGTTCCCGGCTTCCCGGGCATTCAAAGCTGTTCAGTAACTCCTAGTTGCCCCTTAAGTCATAGTTTAGAGTTTAGGGGGATATGGTAAGTAAGTCGCACTTGGGGCGTTTCCGTACCAACGTGTTCCTCAGGGCTCTTTACTACCATTGTCCTGCTAGTGCTCACTCTCCCCATCCGCCAGGTAAACCCTACACCCTAAGGCCAAAAATTGGGCTTTGATGGTTGAGGAACCCTAAGCCCTAAACCCTAAACCCTAAACCCTTTGTTTTTGTGTTCAGGATTTTGGCTTAGAGTTTAATGCGCAGGGTCTCGTGCTTTTGGGCTGGCTCGTGCCAAGAACCGTTGGTCTGGAAGAAAGCGCGATGAAGTAGCATCATCGGGGCACAGCTCGGACCGTGAGGAGGTAGCTTCCCAGAGAACCCAAGACCCCTTAATACAGGAGTATACCTTAAATTAGAGGGGGCTTAATATTATGATTGAAGCTATATTCCTTAATTAAGGGGTATTTGGGCTCTCTGGGTTCGCTTTGCAAAGTAAACCACGAAGCCCTCTTCGGATCCTTGCGGCCCCAACCAGTATCTTGTAGAGGTCGGAATAAGCAGTAACAGTCTTCCCTTATATTGTCCATACAAGTGTACTGTGTAATGCACCCCCAAGCTTCGATTCTACTTACTTACCAGGCTCGCATATTGTAGAAACCCATGAGAATCAAAGTCTGCTGTTTTAGGGTTTAGGGTTCAGGATTTATGCTTCTCCATTCGATCCTCAACTCAAACTTCTTAGCAGCCTTGTAGATCCCTTATGGGGTTTAGGGTTCGGGGGCTTTTGGGGCTTAGGGGGGTTTCAGGATTACAGTAGGGGTTTAGGGAAAGCCCTTCTAGAACCTTTATACTGAAAAAAGGGAACCCTTCAGAACCAGCTTGGCTACATTGCTGAGCCTCGCATTTGGAGCTCTTGGTTTCGGGTTAGGGTTTGAGGTAGCTTGATACGGAGTTCAAGATTTGGGATTTAGACTTTAAGCTGCAGGATGTCGGGCTTGGGCAGTTTAGTTGTTTGTTATCGACGGCGAGGGGTGCAAGCATGTTTGCCGAACTCTCCCACGACTTTTGGTCATTTTTTGCAGGTGTTTTTGGATTTCCGGGGTAGAGCTGTGCATTTAGGACCTTGACCTTCGAACCCTCAGCAACCCCAGGGCTCCAAGTATACAAAGAGTACCTACTTTGAGGTCGAACATATAGTACCTACTTTGGGATATTTGGAGCCCCAGGGAAAGGTCAAGCAGGCAAGCTGCACGTCAGGCGCTGCTGGTCCCTTACCAGGGGGGCTTCCTTGCATGGCACGTGAAGATGATCAAGAACATGTTCAGGACCTCTTTTAGGGTTTAGGGTTTGGGGTTTAGGGTTTAGGGTTTGGGGTTTTAGGGTTTGGGGTATAGGGTTCCTGGTTTGGGAACGTAGTTTGCATCCTGCGCACCCCCATGATGCAGCAAAAACGCGTGCCTGAATAATTGCCAATATTTATTCCGTGTTCCACAATAGAAGCATAATAGACTATGCCCAACTCCCTGATCTAATCATGTATGCCCCGTATTGTCTGTATATCTACTTCCGAATAGATGTCTTACACATGGTTAAACCCACTACACTGAGGTTTTGCAGGGGTACTACAAACGCAGGTTGTAACAATTGCAGATGGGGCGGGGGGGGGGGGAGGGTCCCTGAGTCTTAAAGCCCAAATTCATCTAAATCCTATGGTTTAGGATTTAGGGTTTAGGGTTTTGCATCCTATGTTTGATTAAAGATCCGTGCTAATCTGGGGTGTCAGCCCCCACAGGAGTGTCACACTATTGCAAACGAGGGCTCGAGACCCCAAACTGTCAATCCTGACTTGTAAGCCCTGTTTGGACCCCACACAGCCTACCCTTTTTTTCAGGGTGTATAGAAGGAAACCATAATCATGAATTGTAAATCCTAACTTACATGCCCCAATCCCAGGAAGCTCAAAACAGCAAAGCAAACCTGAGCCCTAAACCCTACAGACGAACCCCAAACAGGATCCAGTCTCACAGAAGCCTCCCTGGAATACTGACTCGGAAACCTATTCCTCCGGGCTCCTTATCATGATTGTAGTATACCACACTCGCATAACCATATGCATATTCAATCGGTGAAGGTCCCTGTAGTCCTTGGAGGGTCGGGGGACTCCAGTAAGTAGGTAATAAGGAGACGTATGAGTACCCTACAAAGGATTCTAATTGGCGTTATGGTACTTACAAGTCTAGCAAATAACTTCTTACTAAGTCCCCCCGACCCTCCAAGTAGGGTTATCCTGAGCTGGGGAGCCATGCTTCAGCAGTCTGGGTTTTGGGAGTTTACTAAAGTTCTTGTAAGATGAAGGCTAACCTTTTGTTGGGGCTTATAACTTTCCTGAGACTATGATATGGGCAGTTCTGAACTAAATTAGGGTCTTTTTTACGTGCCCAACATAGTACGGCACCCTTATCAAAAGGACCCTACATGGAGAAAACTGTCCATATAGGCTTGGTTTTAGGACTCCACCCCTAAAACCCTAAACCCTAAAACATATAGGCTCGGTTTTTAGGGCTCAATAAAGCGTTGTTATGACTTCCCCAAGGGTCCATGTGCCCAAATAGTATATACTTTGGCCATAAAGTAGTCCCTGCATAGGTACTTTGGGGCCAAAGTATATACTGTTTGGGTGCATTACATGGACCCTTAAACCCTAACCTAAATCCTTATGGTACCCTATTAGAACCCCTAAAGGACCCTAAACGGAACCCTTTATGGGTACATGGACCCTTGGGGTTTTGTTGGGTACATGGACCCTTGGGGGGAAGGCTTAAAGTTTGGGTTTTTAGCAGCCCGGAGCTCGACGCCCGGAAGCCGCTGATCATGCTCTCTTTTTCGGGGGAGGGCCGAAAAGGGACCCCCAATTTTAGGGTTTAGGGTTCAGGGTTTAGGGCTTAGGGTTTAGGGTTTAGGGTTTGAGGTTTAAGTTTTATCGTTTAGAGTTTATTTAGAGAACTACCCCATATGGGTAGTTTGAATCAGGGCTCCCTTTTTGGGGTCCTTTTCATAAAGGGTACGAGTAACAGACACACATTGCTATAGTTTACATAATCAATCAGCCATTGTAGCCCTGGCAGCCCAATGGGTACTCGCATGTAGCGTTTACGGTCATACGGTTGATGATATGAATCCTGCATGACCCATAATAAGGAATATACCTTAATTCCCATAGTTTTGGGTCCTTAAGGTAGTACAGGATTTTATCATCAGCCGTAGGCATTTCTCCAAATTGCAATCCAATTCTGCTGAAAATCCACCCCATGCACCAGAATCGACATGGTAAAGGCCAGCAAGAGCCATCAAGCTCGAAACCCTGAAGCCCCAAAGCACGGTTTAGGGTTTAGGGTTTAGGGCCACCCTTACGAAAACTCTGCAGCAGACTGAACAGCATGTGAAAGACGCTAGGACTCACAGAACCCATACCAAAAAAAACACACACACACAGACAGACATCCCCAGGCACGATCAAGATGGCGAACACTTCTTCCGGGTGAACTTCTTGCATCCGGGGCAGGTAAGTGCACCACCGATCCAGTTCAGGGTTTAGGGTTTAGCGTAGGCTTCGGGGTGTACAGTCGAGATCGTAGAATCTCAGATGTTCTCCCAAGCCCCCTACTACGTCCTAAACCGCTCAACCAAAAGCCCATTCATAATCCAAAAATTCTGTAGGAATCCCCTCCCCCCCCCAACCCGGCCCGAGCTCGTTTGGGTAGAGAGCTTTCGGATTTCGGCTTGCCAGGTTTTCATAGACGGGCGTGCAGCAATTTATTCGGAATATGGGTGTAGGAACAAGATCTGAGCTGGATGCAGGATTTTTGGGCTGAGTTTGCGGCCCCTACTGCGACCCGATGACATAGCGTTGTACTTGGAAAGATCCAGGAAATTGAGCTGTAATTAAAATCTGGGCCCCTACACCCTCAACCCTAAATCCGGAATTGAAAACCCGAAACCCCTAAGCCCTTAACCCCTGAATCCTCAGCCATTACCCCCTACGCCCTCAACCATTACCCCCTACGCCCTAGACGGCTATGCCTCATTCCGAGCCGGAGAGTCGAAGAGCAAGTTTTGTACAGCAGCAAAACCCCGAACCCTGAACCCTAAATCCTAAACCCTAAAATGCATAAACCCT
>CAJNJA010007886.1:4261-42372 GCA_905231915.1 Symbiodinium necroappetens
TTTAGGGTTTATGGGTTTAGGGTTTCTGGGTTTAGGAATTTCAGCACTTACAACTGGGACAAGCCGGAAACAACACTTGGTACACTTCTCGATTTGTGCTTGTCATACTTGCGCAGGGGCCCATGCTAATCTTCCCCGTGTCCTTCGACTTTATCTGATTCCCTCTAAACCCTATCTGACTCCGGGTTAGGGATTTACTTACGGGGACCGGGGGACCCTAGCCTTGTCATATATGAGGGCCCCTGTAGTAAACCTAAGAAACCCAAAAAAAAACTGCACCGGGGTAAAACTAAGTGATGGCCGCGAGGCTCACGACCGGAAGGCGTACGCTCGCCTTGAGAAGAGGGTTTTCGAGCATGTTGATTCATGCCCAAAGCTTGAGGGTTTAGGGCCAGGGGTTGAGGGTTTAGGGCCCAAGGGTTGAGGGTTTTCCTTTAAAGTGCAATGATCCTTTCTCAAAGCGCACACAGGTCACAAGGCCCACCCTTTAACTATGTGTATTATAAATATCGTATAATGGGCCCCAGAACCCTTTTCTAATTATTGAGGCCCCTATATTACCTCCCAATCACGCGAAACAGAGGGATGATCATCCTCTACTCCAGCTTCATCAAGGAGGGCCGCGTCAGGAAGGGAAGAGCCACACTAGGAAGGATTTCAGCAGAAAGAGCTTCACCAGGAGGAACAAAAGCCTTCAACCTCCTCACCACCTGTCTGGGCATCCGCATGGTCTGCCTGATGGTTTAGGGTCCAAAGGCTGAGGGTTTAGGGCCGAGCTTGGGTGCGTGGGGCTTCTGAAGATGTTGATGAGGGCCTTGCGGGGTCTTCAGAAGGAATTTATGTAGAGGCCTTCGTAATCAGAAAAGAGGTTGAGGGTCCATGCTGTTATAACCCAATGTGGACGACAAGAGGATACTATAGCTCATACTTTCCAGCCTATGCATTACATGGTCTTATACGGTTTAGGATGTGGCCCGACGTGGGAGTGTTTAGGCTTGCTATACTGATTTACAGCGTATATGTAGAAGCTGTTCAGGTTTTGCGGGGCTCAGGGTGTTCGAGCGTCTCTATGGGGTGTCAACCGGTTTCAATCAACGTGTGCGCAAAACCCTAAACCCTAAACCCTATAAACCCTTTTTTGAACCCAGACTCTGCTGATCAGCTGGGAAATGCCCTAAACCCTATAAACCCTAAACCCTAAACCCTAAGCCCTAAGCTCTAAATCCAGTTCAGGAGGCTGCGGTCGGCAGAGCCGCCTTGGGGATTGCACAAGGTATTGGGCGCACCAGGAGCTCAAATGTGTCCTGTGTAAACCAAACAAAGGCACCCAGAACATCAACAGTATTTGTTCACAGCTCCGTAAGTTTTGCAGTTTTGTAGCGTCCGAAGAGAGCCCTAGCGCCGAAGGATCCAGAACCCTACAAATAGAGCTTTCGGCTTGCAAAGGTGACCCAAACGTCGCACGCCTTGAACCCCCGAAGACAAGGACAACAAAAACAAAAACAAAAAAGGGTTGATTAAGGCTTAAGGGCTTGGTGCAAGTTGAATGATTGAACCATGAACTCCTATCCACAGACTGAGTCTTGGTGCTGAAGCTGCCTGCTTCGGTGCATGCTTCGTAGCCTGTTGCAGTACCAACCAGAAGCCGCAAAAGGCAAAACCTCAAGTCCTAACCAAAAGCCTTAACACCCGAAGCCCGAGACCCCATACACCCTGAGCCCCCCTAAACCCCACTGTAAGCCCTTACCCCTAAACTCCACACCCTGAGCCCTCCCCGCATCGGCCTCGACGATGTCCTCCGCCTCAAGGTAATCATCCGAGAAAGTGGGCGGCTGACGCCTCGGCCAGTAGTCGTGGTCGTCGTCTCTGCCGTCTTCGACGACTATTGCTTTTCCCCATCTAAGGGCTCAAGTTACCACAGGATCCCAGTCTTCCCCTAAACCCTAAACCCTATAAAAACAAACAATCGTGGCACGAAGGCTGATGCCGTCCCTATCTCCGTGGTACCTCTGCACCTGAGGCTGAAGTTTCGAAGATTCAAGGCTCTTGGCCCAGAAGACCGAAGCCTCTGACGAAGATCTATAGGGCTCAGGGTACAAGGTTTAGGGTGTAAGGTTTAAAGGGATAGGGTTCACGGTTCAAGGTTTAGCGTTTATGGTTAACCTTAAGGACCAAATGACCCTTCAAAGTAGGGGCCCTATACCCTTATACTATGAATCCCTATATGGTCTATGAACCCTAAACCCTTTTAGGGTTCGTTTCGTCTTTAACGAAGGTTTGGGCCAAGAAGACCAGGGACAAGGAGGAGCAAGTCGATGCGAAGTCGTCGAAGAATGGTAGGACTCTCTCCTGTGCTCGCAAGGCACGGGTTTAGGGTTTAGGGCACAGTCACCGGTGTGTTGCAAGAGCTTCTACTTGCTGCTGCTTTTTGAAAATCGGCTTGGTATAGGCTTGGGAGTATGGGGCTTGGAAGACCTTCAGGGTTTGGGGTTCAAGCTTTTGGGGACTCCGACAACACCAGAAATCCTCCGAGGAAACAAGTCTTCACTCATCGCAGGGCCTGGGGTTTCAGGGTTTCCCCATGCAAAAACTGGGTTTCCTTTGCGGAGCAAAGACCGGCTTTTAGCGAAGGCTCGGTTTCCTGTGCTTGGCTCGGGCTTCGGCGTTTCTTGTCAAGGCTTAAAGGTTCTCTTCTAAGGGCTCTATAGGATTACGACAAGGGTAAAATGTGGGGAGGCCCTAGCAATGAGGAAAGGATTTTGGGGTATCGTACGAAAAGATACTAGCATATGATAGATACATGGCGGAGTGTAAACTTCATGTAAACGGCACGATTACAAGCCCGGGCCGGCATTGCCGTTTAGGTCTAAGGGACGCTTGGCTTTGTAACGATTACCTTAGGCTACCATAACCTACTTGTTTGTAGGTTCTTGTGATAAACCCTAATATGGAATTTATAGGGACCCTACAAAAAAGTAGGTTTTGGTAGGTTAAGGTAGGGATCAGCAAAGCTTCGGGTTCCGATACTCACCTCCAAACACTAGAGCCTCAGCTTTCGACCTCACACAAAACCTACACTTACTCCAATCAGAACTATAAGACCCTACAAAAACAATAAATTTACCAACATAAGCAGCCTATACACAAACTCAAATTACCCCAAAAGCAAGAACTTAAGCCTATAATAAACGAACTCAAACTGTCCCCCCCAAAAAAAACAAGAACCTGAACCCTAAACCCTAAACCCTGAATCCCTGAAACCCTAAACCCTGAACTTCCCAAACCCTGATACCCTGAACTTCCTAAACCCTGAAACCTAAACCCTAAATTCCCTGAAACTCTGACACCCTAAAGCCGGACCGGCCTTCCAAGCACGCGCATCCTTCGGCACCTCGGAGGCCAAAGCCCAGCTTCGATAGCCTCGGCGCAGTGCTTCTTTCGGAGGGGGGGTGGTTTAGGGTTTAGGGTTTTTTCCCTCCCACATAGCAAGGACGAGCCCGCATAGGGTTTAGGGTTTAAGGCTGGGGGGTGGTTGGGGTTTAGGCTCTCGGATTTTGGGTTTTTTAGGGTTTGGGGTTTAGGAATTCCGGTTTTTTTCCTTCCCACTTAGCAAGGACGAGCCCGCATTGCAGGGTAAGTTCGGCTGCTTGGGCACAGTAGGACACATCAGCATCTACCTGCCTTAGGCCTTCCGCCAATTAGTAGTCTACTCACGACCCCGACAATGAGATCTCTGGACAGCCCTCAAGGGTTACCTCAGGCAGTGGCAGTTCAGCGAAGACCAATCTCAAGGTCAGCACCGCCAGACTCTCGAAGTGAGGACTCTCAATGCATCAGCCGCTGAATTCCGGGTTTAGGGTTCAGGGGTTCAGGTCCTCTTTGCGGACTCTTTAGAAGGCTTTCATAAAAGTCTATTGAAGGGTTTGACACAAGGGTTCTCCAAAGGCTCTCTGTCAGTAAAGAATACCATAACAGTACTGCGATGGGGTTCTATGGCTTAATCGGTTTTTTTTCTGGTTGGGTTACGTAGTGGGAGGAGGATGCCAAAGCTCCTGACCCCAAGCATGCCTAAAAAGAGCAAGTTGCCAAACTGTACCTAGAAGGCCCGTAGTAACAGTAAAAACACATTATATCGAACACCCTGTAAGTGCCAAATAAAGCCGTGTGTCCTTACAAACTCCAAAACACAATTAAACCGGGACAGAACCCTTTCAGAACCCAGCCCTCAAAAACCCAGTGTCATCAGCTTCCCAGAGAGCCCAATACCCCTTAACTAAGGAATATACCTTAAGTTATAGTGGCCTATAATATTTTGATTTAAGGCATATTCCTGAATTAAGGGGTATCGGGCGCTCTTGGTTCTCGTCTGTTCACAGCCAGGGCACGACTCTGCGACCTTGCCTTCCAAAGCCCGCGCCAAAGCGCTTTTGGTTTCGGGTTGAAGGTCTACTTTAGATCTAACCCCTGCATGATCTTCTTAGGATGCTATAAGGGTTTAGGGTATATAGGGTATAGGGTATAGATCTATCCGCGCAGGATCTTCTTAGGATGCTATAAGGGTTTCTTGGGGTTCACCCAAGTTTTGCAGGGCTGGACAGGGAGGTTAATGATTGCGTATAGGTTCATATGACGGTTCATACGCTGGTTCTGCAATGGATTTGAGGCGTTTGGGTTGATGTGCTTTAACAACTCGAAAAATTACATTGAGTGGTGTTACGGTGTTGTTGTATACTCTTGTGTACTTATAAAGTTAAACTCATCTATAAGCACGGTAACGAGATAGAAACCCCCAACACGCTACGCGTTCGAGAAGCCTCATAGTCCATTGGTCCGTACTATTGTTCATGATATAAGTCCTGCATTGCCGAAAGGGCCCTAAACTATAGGAGTTATGGTATATTCGGTTATATTCGTTGTTATGCCTTATTATGGCTTATAATGCAGGATTTATATCATTTATATCATCAACCGTATGGCCCCACAGTTGAGGAACCTCACGGGCCTTGAGACCACGGCGGTTTTGGGGTTTAGGGATAGGAAGGTTTAGGGTTTCTCGTTTTAAGTAGAGTTTAGGCTTATCAATTTCGGCATAAGGACGTGCCGTGTTCCAGGCAAATCTGCGGGATTCTGAATTGAAGCTGTATAGCCTAAACCCCTAAACCCTTAAACCCTAAACCCCTAAACCCTTTAAACCCCTAAACCCCTAAGCCCTTTAAACCCCTAAACCCCTAAACCCCTAAATCCCTAAACCCTAAACCGAGAATATATCCTTTGATAAGGATCCTACTATTTAGGGCACTATATTAGGGTCCCCTATTTTGGGAAACCCCCATAGATCCTTTGATAGGGACTCGCGCCGCAGCGGCGCAGGAAGCGGCCTCGCCGCTCTCCTCAAAGGTTTCTGAAGCTGAGAGGGTTTGGGGTTTAAGGTTATAGGGTTTATAGGGTTGTATAGAGTTTTATAGGGTTTTATGGGGTTTTTTAGGGTTTTATAGGGTTTTGTAGGGTTTTGTAGGGTTTAAGGTTATAGGGTTATAGGGTTTTTAGGGTTATAGGGTTTAGGGTTATAGGGTTTAGGGTTTAGGGCTATAGGGTTTAGGGCTATAGGGTTTATAGGGTTATAGGGTTTAGGGTTTAGGGCTATAGGGTTTATAGTGTTTTTTGTTTAAGCACCTTTTTCCTCCTAGCAGTTAAGGTCGACGCATACACTGTTCGCAGAATATATTGTGCATAAATGCACGGAGTTGTGCGAAGCCAATGTTCTCCTCTGCAGCTTGCGACCCATAACGAACATCGTGTGGGCAGGCAGTAGATAGGGTTTAGGGTTTAGGGTTTCAGGGTTATTGGGTTTAGGGTTTAGGGATATAGGGTTTAGGGTTTTAGGGTTTAGGGTTATAGGGTTATAGGGTTTAGGGTTATAGGGTTAGAGGGTTATAGGGTTTACGGTTATAGGGTTATAGGGTTATAGGGTTTAGGGTTTTAGGGATATAGGGTTTAGGGTTTTAGGGCTATGTGGTTTTAGGGTTTAGGGTTATAGGGTTTAGGGTGTAGGGTTTGGTTTAGGCTTTGAGGGTTTGGGGCTTACACCAAAAATCCATACGGCGTCCAGTTCTTATAGGTTTGATAGGGCGTGTGGGTTCCTATTTACGGGGTATAGTTTCGGGAAAGAGAATTCAAGTGCTCTGTTTGTTACCGTCCGTTGTTTTGCTGAAAATCCAAATTCGTAAGTGGAACGACATGCGTCTAGCTCCAAGTATATGCACGCAGAATATATATGTGCTGGGGGTAACTCCCTATCGATATACCTACATTACCTTTGAGACCTAAATCACAAAAGTAAAAAAAACCTTAAACCCATAATACCGTAAGAATCGTAAGAGCCCTAAAGCATCCTAAACCCTGACTCTAGTAGACTCCTGTTCATAACTACATCGCTAAGGAGACCCCGTTCACCTAAGTGTGGGACCGGGAAGCGAGGTTGCACGAGTTCAGTATGGTTTAGGGTTTAGGGCTTTGGGGGTTGTCTGGAGAGGGAGAGGGCACCACACTTTACGGAGCCTAAACTAAACCCACAAGATCTCTGCCCTGAGACTGCAAGTTGGTACATTCCCCCACACCCCTACACCTCTAAACTTAAAAGCCCCAAACCCCCACGCCCAACCCCATGATTGCAAGAAAACATCCAACACCAAACCCGCAACCATCACCTCAGAATACCCCAAGCCCGCAAACCTAACGCGCATACACGTTGAAGCCGCTAGGCCCCCTGGAAATGCTTATCGTGTTTTACTCTTATCGTGTTACAGGACTATTTGGGAGAGTATGATCTGATTGAAGGTTACGAACATTCGTTATCGATTTTGTTTACTCTTGTCGTTTTACAAGGAATGCGGTTGCTCTCAACGTATGAATGCATCTACTCTAAAAAAAGTGCTCTCGGCGGTTTTTAGCATTGAACCTTGACAAAACCTGAAGCGTCCAACGTCTGAAGCCCAAATGTCGGTGTAAGGGACCAGGAGATGAACCCGGCTGTGCGTTGGGCTCATAGTTCTCTTCCAGTTCGGCTGCTGATCTGGGCATCTCTAGTACATAGCTCTCACCGCCATCCGGTACGAAGTGGTTCTCAAAGAGATGTGATACTAACTCAGACGACTTCATTCCCCTCCGCACCTCTAAAGGCACGCCAGCGCCAAATGTTGCCCACTCTTTCTGCTTGAACACGTCGCCAAACGCCCCTACTCCTCCAACTGAGCAGTGACGCTCAACGGCGCCTTCGATAGTTCCACAGCTCCGGCGCTCTTTCTGTCGTAGTGAAGTCTGCAAGGCCTCGCCGTATTTTAGCAAGAACGAACCCCCTTTAACACCTAGATCCCGAGACCCTGACGAGACAGATCTGCCTTGTAGCTCCAAATGCTACAAAAAAAGGCTATCCCGCTGTTCCATTTGCAGACTACAAGGACAACCTACCCACAGGCCCCTAAGTAGTTCCTTTTTATGGTTTATATCGAGATTCCTATAAGGTAATCCCAAAAAGGAAATACTTAGGGGCCTATGGGTATAGCTATAAAACTACATATGGAGAGTTACTGGGGCCGAGGAGGCGCTAAGACCCTATACTGCAACCAGTAGGCTCTGCCGCTACCCACAGGCCCCTAAGCACAGTAGTTCCTTTTTGGGATTACCTTATAGGGTTCTAAATAAAAACCACAACAAGGAACTACTTAGGGGCCCATGGGTAGACTCAAAACCCTCATTGCCATAAACGTGAGATGCCTCAAACCCCAATGCCCAAGTACAATAAACTAAACGCTAAAGCCCAAAACCCCAAAGCCCTGAGGTAGTTACCCCTGCAGCTTCACCGTGAACACAGACTGGGCTGCTTGGGCAGCTCGCCTGGAGGAAAGAGGAGGTTAGGGCTTAGGGGCTTTTTCGGGTTTAGGAGTGCAGGGTTTAGGGTTTTTCATTGCAGGTGTTTGGGTTTAGGAGTAATCTTTTTGGATATCAAGGTTTAGGCTTCTGGCTTCTCGGAGAGAGCTTCAGGGATTGTGGTTTAGCAGTTTCAGCTTCGGGCGCAGAGCTGTCAAGCCAACTTTAACATGCGGCTGTGGAGCTGCACTTCCTCGGGCAGAGTTAGAAGCATCATGTAGACCTCGTAACCCTAACCCCTAAACCCTCTGATTAATAAACTCTGTTTCTTTCCTGGCGTCAGTGTGAGGATTCCCGCTGCCTCCTTTTCGAGGTCGGTGCGCTTATTGATCATCTACATGACTTCATGTTCTCAAATCGCACGACTAACATACTTGGTGCGCACATTTCTATGAGTGGAATTGTTCGCATACTTGCCATGATGTAAACAAGCATCAGAGAAAACAAGCATTGTTGCAGCACCACATACGTCAGAAAGAGCATGCACGGTTCTGCCGTGCTCGTCTCTATCACCCTTTGCAATGCTACCTTCTCTAAGCGAAGGCCCCGACCCTAAAATGCAAACTCGAAAATCCTCAAACCCGAAGCCCTACATCTTAAATTTCATCCTCGAATCCCCAAGCCCTTTGAAACCCCCTCGAAAACCTTCCACCCCCAGCATCAACATCCTTTACAACCCTGGAAAACCCATGAACCTTGAGACACTCCCTACATGCTAAAACCGGAAGTCCTAATATCTTAAAAACCTCATGAAAGCCAAAGTGCAGTGGAACGACGAGCCGAAATGGCTAGTCATAGGCCCCATCATATTCATATTTCCACCACCTACGTACCTAAAAACACCGCTTCTAGTGATGAATGCCCTACAGTAGTAACACCCTGAGACCCTCTGTCCTACATAAAACGATACAAGCGCCCTTATGAGCCCCCCTGAGAAGCCTGGCCTCAACAAAACCTTTGCAAAGACCCTATAACCCAGAGGGTCCATATACATTACGTTATACCATTATGGAATTAGGTCCCGAAAGACCATGCTTATTATGGTTGTTGGGGGGGGAGGGCTAATTCCATACTAGTAGTATGTATGGACCCTCTTGGTAGCAACCCTACAAAGACCCTGTAGAACCCTATAGAATCCGTCACGAAGCCCCAAACCGGACACTCTGAACCCGAATCCTTAAACCCACACCCCCAACTAAACAGAATGGAACCCTGCGCAAACCCTATAATACAAGATGAATATTACCTGTAGTCTCCATTGTAGTTCCTTCTTGGGGTTACCTTTTAGGATCCTTAATATAAAATTGGTGAAAACAAAAAACGGAACTTCAATGGGGACCGGAGGCAGTTTCAAACGAAGCCTAGAAAACGCCCTCTTTTGGCAACCGAGCAGCAAGAGTTCTGCAGCCTCACTGTTGGAGATCGCCAGTCCGTCCGACGTGCGCGTGGCAAACATGCCTTATTTCCGGGGTAGCCGTGTTATAGGCTTTGGGTTTTGGGGTTTAGGCTCTAGGCTTGAACGGGCCTGTATTCATTGGAAAAGGTTGCTTTAAGACTTTCCTCAAGAGTCAAGAGGTTTAGAAACCGTCTACAAGGGCCACAAGGGTTACCTCATGGGCTACTATAGGGGCGGAGATTAAAGGACCAGGGGAATTGGTAAGTAGGGTGGTAGGGTTTAGGGTGGGGATTTGGGGTTTAGGGTTGGGGGTTAGGATTAGAATTAAGAGTGTTAGGGGATAGAGTGAGTAAGGTTACTTTATGAATGGATTTTTAAGACATTATCGGGTTTGGGGTGTCTTCAGAAGATCAGGGGGCTGAAGAAGACTGGTTATAGGCTGAGATGTACCTTAAACTGCCTTAAATGGGTTCAGATGCACATAACTGCTATACGCATTACGAGAATTACTGAAATTTGAGACCGAGGGATGTTGCGAGGCTCATTGGGCCTTAATTCGCTTTTCTCGGAAAATTCCTGATTCGGGTGCAAAGAGTTCCGTCAATGATCACGAACGGGCCACGAAGGCTTTAGCCCCAACAAACCCTAAGCCCTAAAACCATCACTCCTAAATAATCCGGAATCCTCAAAACCAAAACCCCAAACGCAAAAGCCAAGAACCCCAAAGGCCTAAACCCAAATGGACTTGTTGATCAAAGGGGAAGCCTGCTGCCTGGACACTAAATGGAGGTTAGGGTTTTAGGGTTTCGGACTTGGTGGTTCGAAGGGAGTTAGGATGTTCTTAGGGGGTTTCGGGTTTCGGACTACGGCGGACTACAGCGTTTCGGGTAGATCCTTCAAAATGGCTTGGCAAGGATGATTACACGGTTGGGGGCTTCGGGTTTAGGTTCAGGGTTTAAGGGTACAGTTGTGTTTAATAGGTTTTTGGCTCATGGAGAGCACCGAAGCCACTCAACAGGTCTGCAAAACACGCCGAAGCTCATATGGTTAGGGGATTTTAGGGTTTAGGGTTTAAGGTTTAGGGGTGCAGGGCTTCCGGTGCGGACAGGGGCTTCCTTTCGGGCTTAGCTGCTGGACTGTTTCGGGAGAGCTAGGACTGGGGCCCGGGTTTAAGGTTTAGGGCCAATTGAGGGTTTATGGGGATCCCGTTTGTCGAAAACATGCTTGTTATATGTGTATGTGGTGTGTTCCTCCCCTGGGTTTCGGGCTTCTGTTGCTGTCCTGTCAAGATCCGGATAGCAAGAACCCACAGTCGTGAACCACTTCAACCCGCGACAGCCGGAGGGCCGCACGAAGAGGGTAGATAGCAGTGTATGCTTGAAAAAAAGTGAACCTAAAACATAAACCAAGTAGTGTTGAGTCTTCCGGAAGTTGATCTAGCACGCCCCTACCTCTAACGAAATCTGACTTGTAAGCACCTCTTGTTTTGTTATCGTGCCTGATTGCTATGGGATCCTAGGCAAAACGGATAAGGGGACTTTGTAAGAAGAGTTATAGGCAGGCTATCTATCTATCTATCTATCTATACATCTGCATATATATATATATATGGAACTACGCAACCCTAAACCGTATTTACGAAAACACCTCGCATCCCCTCTGAGCCTCTAGGTACGGCCCAGGATCCGACCTGTTTCATGCCCAGGCGCGAAAGATCAAGTCTTGCCGCTGGCTCTCTGTGCCTACCAGGCACACTGCCCAGTCCTGCGTGTGGGCTTAGGGTTTTAGGGTTAGGGTTTTAGGGTTTAGGGTCTTAGGGTCTAGGGTTTTAGGGCTTTAGGGTTTAGGGTTTAGGGCTAGGGCTTTAGGGGGCAAGCTGCCCACTCCTGCGCCAGGCTCATCGGTGAGTTAGTTCCGAAGACCCACAACGGACCCCTTAAGCCCTAAACCCCCAAAACCTTGGGCCTGAGCCTTACACCCAGGAAGAGTCCTGGAATTTTAGGGTCCACGGTTTAGGGTTCAGGGTTCTAGGGTTTAGGGTTTAGGGTTCAAAGTTTCGGGCTTTTTATAGGGGCTTGGGGTTCTTAAGCTAGCATAGCCTACTTTGTAGGCTCTTAGCCCCAAGTCGGATTTTATCGGGACCCTACAAGAAAGTAGGTTCGGTAGTTCAAGGTAGTCTAGGGCCTTAGGGTTTAGCGCAATAGAAGGGCATCAACACTAGAAGAGGGTTGGTTGCCTTGGGTTCTGTAAATATAAGGGCCTGTCGAAGGGCTTATGGGGATTTCGAGGGTAGAATGGGGGCCGCAAGAATTCAAAACCCTAAACCCTAAACAGGAATTTGTCTATGGGATGGGTTCCGAGCCATGCGCCTCACCTACGATTATCAGGCTTGGGAGGCTTTAAGGAGTCTCGGCATCAGGGCTCAGGCTTATTTAGGGTTTAGGGTTATTTAGGGTAGAGATGACGTAGCTCCTCAATCCATTCATGGACGGAGACAGTACCTGGTGGCTGCTTGATGAGAGCTTAGAGGCTTATTGGGCAAAGGGTACAGGAATACCTCACCCGAACGCAGTCGACCGCGAACTGATTTCATTTGCGGCTCTGTGCTATAGGAGTGCGAATCGGCGTTAGCACCGGCACTGTGGAGATGAAGTCTTGAAAAGCTCGACAATGGTAAGGTTTCTGGATGTTTCTAGTGTGCTGCATGGGCGGGTCCTAAATAAGTACTACACCATAAACGCGGAAACCTCAAACCTAAACCCTTGTTTGCACCGATGAAGAGGGCTCTCCCTTTGTAGAGGTCTGAAAAACCCGTACTATGCCCGTACTATGCCCTTCTCACCCCCGAATCATGAAATGCATTCAAAATCCGGTTGGAAATATCAAGACCCCGGTATCAGTCCCGTAAAACCTGGTAAAAAAAAACTATAGAAATAAATCACAAATCCGCATGCACCCCTTTAAACTTGCTTGTCCAGTATCCTAGGGGAACTACCGGGCCTGTCAAACCTCCCTCTTTCAGGCTCCTTTCCCTAAGCCCTAAACCCTAAACCCTTACATACATATAGAGATAACTAGGTGCCCTTAAAGGCTTGCATGGGTTTAAGGAACAAGAATGCACCACATAGGTCACTGGGCTTCTAAGTTAATGTCATGTTGAGGCACTTGATGATCAATTCTGGTTGCAATTCCAGTGCTTAGGTGTTAAGAGTTTAGTGCATACTGGTCGCTGATTTCAACAGACAGCACTTGGGGAAGAGATGCGGACTTGACTCGCGCATATCCAAATGAGGTGACTTATGCAGACTCACTCTGAAGACCCTATAGCAACCCAAGCCTGAGCTCTCAACCCGTGCAAGAAACCCTGAACCCTAATTTCTAAACCATCGAACCCCAAAACTACAAACCTTAAATCAAGCACTTCAGAAGCCAAATCCGTTTTACCGCGTAGGCTTTGCTTGGTCCGACCAATGGGGAGGCTCTCGTTTGTGTGTCGCAAGATGGTCCGTGAAGACACGTTTCTCAAGCCAAAAGGTCAGCATTCCTGAAATATAGAGGCCTTAATGGGTAGAACAAGGCTGTTCGCGGATATGTCGTGGTATAGTTGTAAAGGAGCAACTGCTAGGAATACAGTTGGTACTTGATCATGCAGGCCCCGATGTTCACGGGTTGAATTTTAGGTCCTGTACATGGCGCGCTTCGCCTTGGCTTCCCTCAGCAGCCCCCGATATGCACGGGTGGAATTTGAGGTCCTGTACATGGCGAGCTTCGCTTGGCTTCCCTCAGCAGTCGCGCAACCTCTGCATGGCCGGCGAACGCTGCAAACCTGGGCGTCACCCGGCAGTGTGGATCTGCGCCAGCGTCCAACAGCATCCTCACAATCTGTGTGACCCCGTAGGGCGGCTGCACCTGTGCTGAGAGGGTGACCTATAACAGACCTGGAACTATCTCGACTCCTATAAGGGATAGCAGAGGTCCATGTGCTCAAGAATCACATACCCCCCAAAATATCACCCAGGCATCTAATTGCTGTGCCGTAGGGAAACAAAGCTTTATCTTCTTATAATTAGACCCAAAGGGCACGAGCTGCCAGCCGCAAAACCAACTATTTACGAACCATGAACCCTACCGAAACCAATGAAAACCACCTTTTTTGTAGTTTCTCATTGGAAACCCCAACATGGGATTTATAGGGACCCTACGAAAACTAGGTTCTGGTGGCTTAAGGTAGGCCTCCATGAGACCCTGGGGACGAATTTTAGGGCACCAAAAAAGCACAGAAGCAAACAATTAGGATAGGGATATCCCATATAACCCCCCCTTTACAATGAAGGCCAATCAGGTAAGGATATCCCTATAACATGCTCATACTTATTATACTTATATCCTTTTGGGGTCCCTAATAAAAGGACCCTACTTTAGAGAACTACCCACATATTTGTTGCAAGAGCTCCAACCCTCAAAGCTCCATACACCAACGTCGCGACGTAGATCTAGGGTGCAGGGTTTAAGGTTTATCGGGTTTAAGGTTTAACAGGTTTAGGGTTTAGGGGTTTAGGGTTTAGGGTTTAAATGCTTGTGCGGTTTGGAGTTTCAGGTTTAGGGTTTATAGTTAGGCACATGACACTTTAGTGAACGGTCACGAACAGTCTGTATAACCAAAGTCCGACACTCTGCATTTCGCCCACCAACAACCTGGCAAGTTCGAGGTCATGTAGAAGCATGAATAACTAAGTATACTCTTCCTTCCGATACCTTGATATAACTATACTATAACATACCACGAATAATTCGTACAGCCGCTATAGTGTACCACATTGAACTCTTACGACCGCTACATCATGCAAACGTTTCAATCCCCCCTCCAAAAAAGAGGCCCGTTCAAACTATGAATGCCCTCATGTTAAGCTCACCATTTTGAAGTATTAGGTCGTGGGTCGCCTTTTGAGGGTGTAGGGTTGAATTAGGGTTTAAGGTTTAGGGTTTATAGGGCTTAGGGCTTATGGGGTTTAGGGTTGTTCTTCCAACTTGGCGTTCTCGGAAGAGTCTCGGGTTCAGGGTCCACAGAGGTTGGCGGGTCAATGCTGCGTGATTCTATACATTTTAGGGTTTATAGGGTTTAAGATGAGGTACATCCCTGTAATACCCTAAACTCCCCAGACTCTGAACCATACACAATGCTCGGTCGTTACGGCTAAAATGCGACATCCTGGAATGAAAGCTTCGGGTTTAGGAATTATAGGGTTTGGGGTTCAGAATCTACCCATATTCCCCTAAGTAGTTCCTTTTTGGGATTACTTTATAGGAAGCAAAAAAGAACCATAAAAAGGAACTACTTAGGGGCCTATGGGTAGGAGCTGATGGTTCATAGGTTCATTCGGGCTGGAGGTTCGCTTGTAAGCCGGAGTTTCACTGCGCCTAAGGCCGTGTCGCCATCGCAGTCCTTCTGGTTCTTGCCCGCTCCGGCTTGCAGCAAAGCACCAACAACCTCACCGAGTGCAGGCTTTTTTTTGTCAATTACCCTCCCCCTAAACCGAAACCCCTCCAAGCCTCAATCCCAACACAAAACGGTACACCCGAGGGCACAATGGAATAGACAGACCCTCTGCTAAGGTTTTCGGCTAAGGTTTAGGGGTTGAGGGTTTTTGTTCAGGGCTTGCGTAGCACTACAAGTATACAAAAAGGTCCTCCCTCTGAACCTAAGATCTACAAATCCCACCGAATGCCTGAGAAGCTACAAATAAATTTTCCTTAGGGTTCCTACTACGAGTGTAGCAGAACATGCCCCCCAAACGCAAATTCGAATCCCCTACATTACCTTGGGATACTTGGAGCCCCAGGCCGAGTTGTGGCGGCATGGAGATTGGTCTAAGCGACGAAGCCGTGAACGCAATGCTCCAAAAGCCAGAGCTTTCGGCAACGAACTACACCTATAAACCCATGTTCCTAAACCCTAAACCCCTAAAAATCCTCACCGGTTGTGTAGTTCAGGGTTTAGTTCAAGGTTTAGGGCCTTGAAGTCAGCCTTCGGCTTCAGGTTAGGAGGCGCGGTGGATTTCGGAACCCTAAACCGTAAGACCTGCAATCAGCCCCCTTGCACCCTCTTCCTCAACCTCCTTAAGCCCAACCTTTATCCCGAAAGCCAGAAAACCCTGGGTTTAGGGTTTTGGGTTTCGGGTTTAGCCCGTCACTCTAATCCGCCTTGCCCTCAACACAGCTGACTCCTCAGGAACCCGACCTGGCTCCGTTAAGAGCCCCTTTAGAACGCTTTCAGGATTTGTGTAGAAGGATTGAAGAAGTCTGATAAGAAACGCTCAAAGCACTTTAAGACCTTTATAGAACTCCCACCATTCTTAAACAATCCGTATACAACACTTGGGGACGTAAATGGTCAATGAGATTCCATTGTAGTTCTTCTATGTGCTTCTATCTGAGTATGCCATAACATACCCCAACCCTATTCTATTTCCTATCTCGTAATTGGGTGTCCTGGCCGAAAATAGCAGCGCAAATAAATCAAATCCGATTGTCTGAACATTACGCACAAGCCTCGACGTGACCGGCAATTGACGCGCACCTCAGCACTCACTCGCTTCATTGCCTTGGGTTCAAGGCTTCTACCCATAGGCCCCGAAGTAGTTCCTTTTTATGGTTGATATTCAAAATCCTATAAGGTAATCCCCAAAAAAGAACTACTTAGGGGCCTATGGGTAGTCGTTTGAGTGGGTTTCACATTTGCTCTTGGCTTCTGGGGCATGCGGCTTCGGCGTTCGGAGTGTGGAGGTGCAGGGTTAGGGCCGACGGTTTCCAAAATCGGGTGGTCGGAGGCCCCTGCCCAAGTATCTACGACTTCTTCAGAAGGCAGGACCCAGGATCCTGCATCGTGAGCTCGGCTTTGAATACTACGACACCGCCTAGTAAGCCTCCCAAAACGAGTCAGCGACTTCCCAACATCCCAGATCGCCCAACATCCCTGAATACAACTTAGGGGCCGAGTACCTTAGCCCAAAAAAAAGGCTAACCTTTTGAATTATAACAGGTTTATGTAAGCCCCAAAAGGTTAATGAATTAACATAGGTTTATGTAAGCCCCAAAAGGTTAAAAGGTTACCTACTCATCCCCTAAGACAAGGAATATCCTTGAAATCAGGTCCGGGGTCCTACTACTATGATGTAAGCTCCATTCCTTAAAGAGATATTGGAAGATCTGGGTACATGTTCCAACTGAAGGGCCTCGATTCCCTGCAAGCTGGTACAGGATGACAGGAAGTTAACCCTACCCATAGGCCCCTAAGTAGTTCCTTTTTATGGTTTATATCTAGGATCCTATAAGCTAGTCCCAAAAAGGAATTACTTAGGGGCCCATGGGTAGACTCTAAACCGCTCAAGATTATGATTGTGCCTTTCTAAACAAACAGAGGGCTCGCTCAAGCCTCCGAAGAGCTTAAAGGGTTTTTCTAAGGTTCTGAGGACTCATCTGTGAAGGCTCTTGGGCCCAAAGACCATACGTACTTCATAAGGCTTTTGGGCTACTCTATAGGGGCCTTAAGAATTAGAACAAGGTTTTGTTTGGGGTCCATTATACTATGTTTATAGTAAGGAACCCCCAAAACCCATTTCTACCTATTTAGGCCCCCACATTAGTTTGAGCCTTAGGGTTTAGGGTTTAGCTCAAGCCTTGGAAGAATTCAAAACCTGACAAGTCTGCATGCAAGGCGCACCAGGGCTGTCTGCTCACAGTTGTTTTGTAGATCCAAGTTTGCATGTGCCTGCGAGGCTTCGAAGTTTCCAAGGGTCCTTAGGGTTTAGGGTTTAAAGAGTTTGGTGTGTCGGGCTTGCTTTGCTTAGGGCTCCAGATGCTGGGTATCAAGGATCATATGGAGGCCTGACATTATTCCGCAGGGTTCCTTATGAAAGTTTGTTATCTAATATATACACTAAAACTGTATTCTGGTGATTACCTCCCTACTTTACTACTTTCCCCTCTCCTTCGGTCGTGGTGAACATAACTTCTGGTCAGGAGCACACATACCCTTACATGAACAGAATTCTTGGCACAAGCTCCTGAAGCCAAAATACAGGGTGTTTGGGTTTAGGGCCAAGGGTCTCGGAATCGACACCACTGGACCAACACATTCCTCAGCCCAACATGTTCAAGCCCAGATATAGTGCAAGATCTCTCAGGCAAAGAGTAACGTTTCTGAATAACCTACCTTTGGTTAGTAGGGAATGCAAGAATGGTAGTCATGGTACTTATAACAGTTCCCATTCCTCCATTCCCTACTAACCACGGGTAAGCTTGCCCAGACCCTGAACCTTATGTCAAAGGCCCTAAACCACTAAATTTTAGGGTTTAGGGTTCAGGGGTTTAGGGTTCAGGGTTCAGGGGTTTAGGGTTTAGGGGTTTAGGGGTGGTAGGGGTTTAGGGTTCAGGGTTCAGGGGTTTAGGGTTTAGGGGTTTGCTTTTATGCCCAAACCCGTGCCACCCCCAACCCGTATAGCATCGGTACAAACTCGACAACAGCCCATGACATGACAACAAAAAATACTATGATTTCTTTGTCGACGTCCTTAAAAGGTTAGGTTATTTGGTCCAGTAGGTAAACAACAACTACGAGAAAGGCGGCCGCCAAAGCCGGCGGACTTGCTGTGGCCGCCGTGGCCAAGGTCCTGAGCGCTATGTAAGAGGGTCGGGTGTATACGTGTTTAAACGTTTGAATGTGTCTTATGTGTTTGCTCATGTGCAGATGTGCACACATATCTCTGTATACACATTCATATATATATATATATATACGTTACATATATGTATATATATATATATACATATATATATATACATATATATATATACATATATATACATATACACATATATATATAATATATATATACATATATTTATATATATGTATCAAACTTATCAGTTAGAACGTCCCCTTTAGCAGAGCAGAGAGGGTATTTCAGGCGTCTAGGATTTGTTGTTTGTCTAAACTTTTTGAGATTCGAAGGAAGCTGTGGGGCTTTGGATTCGGGCTCGGGCCCAGTATGTCTTATATATATATATATGTATATACATATACATATATATATACACACATGTACATGCATGCATACATACATACATACATACATACATACCTTCGTGCACACACATGTATGTATATGTTTGCGCGGGTGTGAGTGTGCGTGTGTCAGTCTGTGTCAGTCCGTGTGTGTGTGTGTGTGCATTTGTATGTGTATATATATATAGACACAAATCGTTCAGGGCCCCTAAACCCTAAACCCTAAAACCCTAACACAAATCGTTCAGGGTTTACAGAACGGTTGAAGTCACGAAGGCGATGAGATCTGGCTTAGGGGGCTAATGTAGGGATCGGATATTCAGTAACACTCCCCAGTTACAGCCCCGAAAGGCTACCCCCGGGCCTCGTTTTGTCTACATGACTGGGTTCTTGTTAGGGGACTTAGTTCAAGGTGCCAATGATTAAGAAAATCATTATTCGTTATTTATCCACATTATGTCTCTGGGTTGTCGGTGGCTTTAGCTCTCAGCCCATGGTCTTTGCATTTCTAAAATCCTAAGGACAAGGCCTGGAATCAAAAGGGCCAGCCATGACCACGACAGGTGCTCTAGAAAGAAGAATCAAAGTAGTGATCGTATTAATTGAGGCCCCCCAAAACCCTAAACCTTAAACACTAAACCTTAAACCCTAAACCCTAAACCTTAAACCCTAAACCCTAAACCGTTTCAAAAAGCCATAAAACTGACGGATGTCAGGCTTCAGTCCCGAGTTTTGTGGTCTAGTTCCAGGCCCCTAAGTAGTTCCTTTTTGGGATTAGGGTTTAGGGTTTAGGGTTTAGGGTTGACCTTATAGGATTCTAAATATAAACCATAAAAAGGAACTACTTAGGGGCCTCTGGGTCTAGTTCCAGGCCCATGCCACCCCCGCCGGCATGGCTCCAGCCCAGCCGAAGGTAGGTCTCGGAAGAGTTGGTCCGAGTTTAGGGTTTTAGGGTTTATGGTTTCAGGGTTTTAGGGTTTTAGGGTTTTAGGGTTTAGGGCTTTAGGGTTTTAGGTTTTCGGGCTTTCGGGTTTAGTACGCGCGGAGGGGGGTACTGCACGAGCTTAGCCGTTACAATAAGGGTTCTACACGGATTCTATTTTTTATTGAGGAGAGGATTGGTTGCAAACACGCTCTTCATCAATGAGTCTTCTACAAGTGTTCCAGAAAGGGTTAGAATTCTGCAGGGGCTCAACAGTTGATCAAAGTGTGGGAGATTTGCAGGGAAGCGCTGTGGGTTTCGTTTCTCCGTGCTTTCAGGAATTTGTGGTTTCGATCAGCTTGTGTGCACCAAGAGACCCTGAATCCGAAATCCAAAACGGAGCCTTAACCCCAAACCTTCCCTTGTGTCTGTAGTGTCTTAGGGTAAGAGCTTCTATACCAAGTTCTATACGGCATCTACGAGATTTCTGTAAGGGGTTCTATGATCGGGGTTCTATTGTGCTTTGTATGGTCTTTCTTGACTTAGGTTGTCTGCTTGCATGTTTGCTTGCTCGCTGGGATCATTGACTTCCGAGCCGTTGATCTTCACCCTCACCCTGCCCATAGGCTCCATAGTAGTTCCCTTTTGGGGTTACCTTACAGGATCCTGAATATGCCACAAAAAGGTACGACTATGGAGCCTATAGGTACACTTACATGCAAGACAGCCCCAATGAAGGTACTTACATGCGCTATACCATGCAGAGCTTACAACGAAGTTACTAAAAATCCTTGATCCTTGAAGTCGTCCTGCTACTCTGTCTTTGTCAGACTTTGGGAAACCTCAAAGAACCCTAAACCCTAAAGCCTTATGCTCTAAACCCTATAACCCTAAACCCTAAATACCTAAAGCCCTAAACCCTAAAGCCCTAAACCCTAAACCCTAAAGCCCTAAAGCCCTAGCCCCTAAAACCCTAAGCCATAGTAACTATGGAGCCTATGGGTAAAAACCCAAAAGCCTGGGTTCAAGATCCGGATCGCTTCTTCCAAGAAGAGGAGGAATTCTTTCCAAAGTGCAGCTTACTCCGTCTCCCTGAGGGTTTTTAGGGATTTGGGGTTTTTAGGTTTTCAGGGTTTTAGGGCGTTAGGGTTTTTGAGGTTTTTAGGGTGTAGGATGTAGGGCTTTAGGGTTTTAGGGTTTAGGGCCAAGCTGTCCCGAAGGCTTCCTCGCCCCCCACCCTCGAACCTGTGAACGCGAAGTGCTTCAAACCTCAACCCCGGAACCTTACACAAAAGCAGAGACCCTTAAAGGGACCGTTGGGGTTATACAGGGGCTGTCTTTATGAGGCTATATAAGGGTTATATGAGGGTTATATTAGGGTATTAGGATTAGGGGTCCCTTCTAGGGGTCCCTCCTATCGCCCCTTAAAAGTCTTGAAGACCAACCCTTAAAGACCAACCTTTAAACATCCAAACATCCCCTAGAAGGATCCCTAAACCCTTAAGGGATCCCTTAAAGGATCCCTTGAAGGATCCCCCAGAAGCACCCTAAACCCTAGACCTAAACCCTAAAGCCCTAAAACCCAAAAACCCTAAACCCCCAAACCCTAAAACCCAAAAACCCTAAAACCCCAAGCCCTAAAACCCTAAACCCTAAAAATCCCCAAACCCTAAAAATCCCCAAACCCTTGAAGACAACAGCGCCCGACACTCCTCCGGGCCAGGCGGCTTTGCCGAAAGCTTCGCCTAAGGCCGAGGCCAAGGCTGCTCCGAAGGCCCAGAAGAGATTTGGGGTTCCTTTCAAAGGGCTCCTTAAAGGGCTCTAAAGGGATTTATGGTTTAGGGTTTAGGGTTTGGGGTTTGGGGTTGGGGTTTAGGGGTTTTGGGGTTGAAAAGATCTCCTTAAAGGGCTCTATAAGGGATCTATAGAGGTTTAGGACTTTGGGGTTCCTTTCAAAGGGCTCCTTAAAGGGCTCTATAAGGGACCTGTAGACTTAGAGGTTTAGGGTTTTGGGTTTAGGGTTTTGGGGTTCCTTTCTAAAGGGCTCTATAAAGGGATCTAAAGGGGTTTAGGCTCCCTTTAAAGGGCTATAGAGGTTGTGGGATTTTGGTGTTTTTGGGGTTTAGGGTTTTGGGTTCAGGGGTTTTGGGGCTTTGGGTTCGGGGTTTAGGGTTCAGGGTTTAGAGTTTAGAGTTCAGGGTTTTGGGTTTAGGGTTTTGGGTGTTGGGTTTAGGGTTTAGGGTTTTGGGGTGCTAGTCGGTGTTAGGGTTTAGGGTTTAGGGTTTGGGGTTTTGGGTTTAGGAATTGGGTTTGGGGTTTTGGGGTTAGGGTTTAGGGTCTAGGGTTTTGGGGTTAGGGTTCAGGGTTTAGGGTTCAGGGTTCACGGTTTAGGGTTCAGGGAAAGGGTTTAGGGTTTAACGCTTTAGGGTTGGCGGTTCGTTTTTCGAAGAGGACGGATAAGAATAGTGCACTTGATCAAAATTTATGGGCCCGTTTGGGTTCTGTATTGGAGTATATTCTTCATAGTTTCGGGCACCAAAATTGGTAAACCCTTCCGGGAGAATTCATCTGATCCCTTATCGAACTGAGAGTCTACACTTTTTTGGGTGCTTCTGAACTCAGCAGCTAAGTACCAAGCTGCCCCTTCGAAGTTTCAGCAAGGCCCTGCGAGATGTTCAGAGGATCCCCTGGCTCTTAGCAGAGACTGAGGGAAGGGCTCCCTATGATCGTCCCTTAAGGTCCCTTACGGTAGTCCCAATCTGGTTCCTAGTAGGGAATGGGGGAAATGGGATGTTGGGACTACTCTAGGGGGCCTTCGGGGCCTATCATAGGGATCCATTCCCCCACTCCCCACTTAAGAACCAGTCAGCGGGGGTGCTTTGATGAAGTTTTATCGTAGCGAGCTGGAACTCGTTCTTTACCTTCCCTATTGGGGGTCGCCACTGTGAGTCTGCTTCTCAGCCCCTGTATGGCCGAACGTGGGGTTTAGGGTTTAGGGTTTAGGGGTTTAGGGGTGTAGGGTTTAGGTTTTAGGGCTTAGGGTATAGGGTTGAAGATGAAACAGAAGTTTTGCCAAAGATGTGCGAAAAGATGCCTCGGCGGTGTTGCGCATGCAACACAGACTGCTTGAGACAGAGAACGAGCACTTCAGTTGCAACGTGGATATCGGCGTACTTCTAAAACCCAAACCCAACGAATCCTGAATCGCCAAAGCCCCTGAACCTATACAGATATGTATATACATACATTTATCTATTGAGTTTATTCATATTTCTGTTATTTCAACCCATAGGCCCCAAAGTAGTTCCTGTTTATGGTTTATATTTAGGATTCTAAATATAAACCATAAAAAGGAGCCACTTAGGGGCCTATGGGTATCTACTCATTTGCTCTCTTCCTTATATGAACCTGAAACCCTAAACCCCAACCCCCAAAACCCTAAACCCTGAAAGCCCAAAATCCCTAAGCCCCTAAACCCCTAAACCCTAAGCCCTAAACCCCTAAACCCTAAGCCCCGAGAATCCTAGCGACCCCTTCAAAAGATTTGGCAGGCCGGAAAGGCCCTGGCAGCCAAGGGCACAGCCAAGGCCAAGTCGAAGGCGGCTGAAGATCGAAGTTCATCTAAGGGTCCATTTAGGGTCCATTTAGGGTTTAGGGTTTAGTGTTTAGGGTTCCTTTCAGGGGTTCCGATCTTTAAGGCTCCTTTTTAATTCCTGTAAAGGGCTCCTTTGAAGGGTTCTAGAGGGGATTTATCGGATTTTACACGGTTTTAAGGATTTGAAGGGTTGTAATGCCTTTTGAAGAGACCCCTAAAGAACCCGATCATGAATATATAATATCGAGATTATTGAAGAAACCTAGCGACCCCTACTGCCAAGAGTAAGGGATTTTGGGGGCTTAGGGAATTTAGGGCTTTAGGGCTTAGGGGTTCTATGAGGGTGTTTAGGGGGATCTATGAGGGTTTAGGATTCCCGAGGCTGTTCTGGAGTACCATACTTGAATGTTTGTTTTTTTTTGGGGGACCTGTTCCGTAAAGGAACCAACATGAAGTCTAAGTCTATGCTGTTTTCTGCTGGTCACTTCAAAGTCCAGGGTTTGAGCTCATGGCCCCCCAAAGAACCCCAAAATACTGTTGATGATAGAAATCCTGCATTACCTTAAAGACCTTGAACTATGGAAATTGTTGTATATTCCATATTATGGGGTAATGCCGGATTTATATCATCAAAAGTAGTACCCTTTATAAGGGGCCCCAAAGAACCCGATGATAAGTACACCCTAAACCCTACAGCCTAAACCCCTAAAACCCCTAAGGCCCTAAACCCAAAGCCCTATAAACCCTATAACCCCCTAAACCCCGTTTGAAGGAGGTCTTAGAGAAGCCCTTAAAGGGACCCCATCGGAGTTTTGGGATTTTAGGGCTCCGGAAGGTTGGGGGTTTAGGGTTTAGGGCTCAGGGCCTCGGGTTTGCGGGTTGTTTGTTAAAGCAATCTGGGGGCCTTTGTAAAAAGTTTCGGATTTAGGGCTTGGGGGCTTTAGAGTGTAGGGTTTCGAAGCGCTTAGTATAACTCGATTGCGAGGGATGGTTGAGGCTTAGGGCGCCTTTAGGGTGGTTGGTGTCTTTGAGGTTGTGGATTTTACCAAGGCCCCAAAAAAGGAACCTTGAATCGCAGCCTTGTATCCGTTTGGGGTTTAGGGTTGAGGGTTCGAACAGAGGCTACCTCGGGGGATTAGGCAGGTTCGGGAGCAAAAGCGTTTAGGATGCTAGTCTGTGTTGTTTTGGGGTGTGGGGCGCTGTCTCGGGCAGGAATTGGCTTAGTAGCTGAAGTTGTACACTTTAAACTGTGTGGGATAGTATAATCCCTTGTAGAACTGAAAGTGTAGAATTTTTTGTGCTTATGAACTCAGCAGCTAAGCTGGGGAACAGAGCAAGTTCCCATCATTGAAAGGGTCTGCAATCTGACCCAATGGGTAGGGCTGATTGGTATAAATCCTGCATTACCCGCAGAACCCCAAACTATGTCCATTATTGTATATGTCCTAACTATGGAATGGGTAATGCAGGATTTATATCATCAACCACAGTGCCCTCATTAGTACCCTTAGTAGCGACCGTCGCAGTAGCAGGGGGCAGTGCGGAGTGGGGAGCAACCAGCCATCGTTGCCTTCCTCTTCTGGGGAATATAGGGGCCTGAACCAAGACAAAGTGTCTATATGTGTACGTCCCAGTTGTTTCAGATATGCTGAATGCACTAGGTAGCTTGGAAGACTCTATACCCCCTGTTGCCACTTTAATCTCGGAGTTCCGATTTCCCATCTTTTCAGCGGCTTAGGATCTTCTGACTTGGTTTGGTTCTGAGTATTTCGCCTTTCCCTTCCAGCGGTTCTTGCGGAGGAATCTTGTAATGTAGCCTGGGTTCCATGCACCTGCGTAGCATACACTGTGGCATCCCGAGTGCAATCCGCTGCAGGAACCCTTTCTAGGTTTATTTCGGAACCCATCAGGACCAGGAATCCCTCTACGTAAATTGGTTTAGGAACCATTACCCATAGGCCCCTAAGTAGCTCCTTTCTGGGATTACCTTATAGGCTTATAGGATTCCAAAAATATACGCCATCCGATCCTCTCTGCATGTCTGCAGCCCCACGCTGCGAAGGCTCCCGTTGTAATCCCTTCGCCGACACTGGAGATGGTGAACGTTGAGGTGGTCTGGTCTCTGCGAGGGTTGGATGAAAGGTTTACGCTTGGATAATTTGGGGATGGCTAGGACGTTTTCAGGTGGGTCGTTACCGTTATATTAGCCTTATATAGAAGGTCTATATACCTTATAGCAGCCTTATAGAAGCCCTATATACCCTAAACTCCCCCACCTGTAGCTTCCTTTAAGGATGGTGCAGGGTGTCTAGAGTTTAGCATTCAGGCTGGCGGACTTGGGTTATTAGGATTAGGTTTAGTGGCTCGGTCCCCAGCCCAGTGGTTATGGACGATGGATACGGTATTTTAATATTTTCAGGGTTTTCAGTAGAATTGCCAACGGGAGAATTCGGGAGTTCAGAGCCCAGCTATTTTGTCGTACCTATACTTTCCGAAAGGGCAGAACAGTAATCATAGATTCATAGATGTCGTGTGTCCTGAGTTGCCAGGCTGACACGGTTTTGCGGGGTTCTATGGGCAAGTCTTGTTTAGTCTTGTTTTCTGTGTGCAGAGATGGTAAAGTCTGGAGAACGCTCCAGGAAAGGGCTTGCGTACATGAGCCGATCATTCTATTTTTGGTTCGTCCTTATAGGGTTCTCTATCATTATGTAGCTATACGATAATTCACCCCAAAGTGCTATTGCTATTAAGGCCCCTAAACAGCGCACATGGCTTCTGTCTGAAGTTCGGACCGCTGCAACCAACGTTGCCCTTCCCAGAGACAACTCCCACGGAATGGGCAGTTTTCTAAGTTCGGGTCCCTTTGTTTAGCTCCCCAATGTAGTACATCACCCTTATGAAAAGGACCCTAAAAAGTTATAAGGGTCCTTTTTATAAGGGTGATGTACTATCAAAAGGGACCCTGGTAATTATGTACACCCCTGATTGAAAAGCTCCCCCTCAAAAGGGATTTTATCGCAGGGATCCTCGTAAGAAAGCAACCTCAGAGCCTCTACGCATAGGCCCCGAAGTAGTTCCTTCTTATGGCTTATATTCCCAAAGGGTCCAAAGTGCCTATATAGTAGAATGTAGGGTTTCTGTATTAGGAATTGTCACGATGATTCGGGAAAGTATTCCCGATAACAGTACTTAGGACCCTTGGGGATTTAGAATCCTATAAGGTAACACCAAAAAGGAACTACTTAGGGGCCTATGGGTATAGAGATCCTTTACAGCCCTTCTTATGGTGACCCTTACTTATTGTAATAGAAGACCTCAAACCTCCATCGTAACCGGGTTTAGGGCTTTTAGGGTTTAGGCTTTAGGGCTTTGGGTTTAGGAGTTTAGGGATTAGGGGTTTAGGGTTTGGGGGTTTTAGGGGTTTAGGGTTTCGGGTTTCGGGTTTAGGATTTATAGGGTTTAGGTTTCTTGATACCGTATAGTAAGGAAGCCTAAAAATCTCCATAGTGCAGGGTTTTATAAGGATTGATCTACGGAAGTCAGAATAAGGAACCGTAAGGGTTCTAAGCACCCACGGCGGGGGATACTTGCCCAAACCATAATAGCAATTCCTTTGAAAGAAACCCTACATTCTACTATATAGGTACTTTGGACCCTTTCCCTAAACCCTAAACCCTTAAAAGCCCAAAAAACCCTAAAAACCCTAAACCCAAAACCTAAAGGCCCTAAACCCTAAACCCTTTGGCCTTTTTTGGGGGTAGGACAGCGACAGCGACAGCAGCTCCTCGAGTTCGAGCTCGGGCGACTCCGACGCGTCCCGCGCCAAGCATGTAAGGAGTGTAGTAGAAGGGCCTGGATAATTAGAATAGGGTTTTGGGGGATTCCTTATTTTATTTTTGGTATAATAGACCCCGAAACCCTGTTCTAATTAGTACAGTCCCTACATTACCTGCGTTTGAAGGAGTGTAGGAGGGTTTAGGGCTTATAGGGTTTGATCCGGATTTCTAGGTTATTGTGATTCACATGGGGTGTTAAAGGGGTTGTAGGTTTTTATTAAGCTTTAGCTTATATTGTGTTCTGAGAGTGTGCCAATACGGGAGCTTTTTCCAAGGCTTGTATATGTGGCATCGCGAGAATTCACAGGCATCCTCGTATACTTCAATCCACCCCAGACCCAAGTCTAAGTGTTAACGACCCTAAACCCTAAACCCTAAACCCTAAATTCGAAACCCTAAACCCTAAACACTAAACCCAAAGCCCTAAAGACATAAAGACCCTAGACCCTAAAAACCCTAAACACCCTAAACCCTAAAGACCCTCTATTACCTACGGCTTTCGGCTTGCGGGTTCTGGGTCTGGGTTTCAGGATTGATGGTGTAGGGTTTAAGCTTTAGGATTGATGGTGTAGGGTTTAGGGTTCAGGTTTGCTGCCAAACGCCCATCTTTCACCCAATAAAGCCCATCGAAATCTCTGGAAGGGAGCCCTTCAACCTTAAATATTACCGTAACCCCGAGCTGATGAAGAGCCGCAGATTCTGGTGCAACTTGGAGGTCCGATTGGGCAAGGATGTTTTGAACTGTGCACCGCTTTTGCTGTCACGGGATACACATGGCTATCAAGTTTCCGCGGAAGGAGGTTCCCACTCCGCATGAGAATCCCCGCATCCTCCTGGAAGAGTGCCATCGTGCTTCACGTCTACATCATGATAACATTGTCCAAACTGTTGTGGCAATTGGCAACAGGCTTACCTTGGAATCTTGGCCGAGGAGCCCTGCTGAAGTTTCAGAGGTGCAAGGTTGCCACCCAGGTTTACGCAGCGTTGCGCTTCCTCCTCCGACACTCCCACAGCATGTGGGATGTCAGCGAGGAAGACATCATGATGGACCTGCGCACGAGTCACATGACATTCCTCGTCGTTTTTGGCAGCCAAGCGAATTTAGTGGCTGCTTACATACACTACTGTTGATGGTAGAAATCCTGCATTACCTTAAGGACCCTAAACTATGGGAGTTCTGGCATATTCCTTATTCTGGGGTACTGCAGGATTTTATATCATCCACCGTACCTCCTGAACTGAGACCTCGTCACCTGCCGGCGGTTGCAAGCAATTGAGCATTGGGATCTCGGATTGAAGGTTAGATAATCAGGGGGTTGTGCGAGGAGGTTATGTGTTTGTCGGGGCGCGTGTAAAATACGTTCGTATTATTAATGCTCTACCTAGACCTACCCGAACCCCGACTTGCTACCTTTGCTTAGAGAACTTACTACTCAATGATTCGGATCCTGTACAAAGAAGATAATGGGCCCGTAAAGTCTATAGGTACCCGCTACTCGAAGTCCGATGGCTTTTCAGTTTGTAACACCCTAGCCCCACCCTAAGCTTAAGCCTAAACCCTGAACCCTGAACTTAAGCCCGAAGGCCCTAGCCGAAGCCCTCTCCTGCTCAGCACCGGAAGGGCAGGCAAGTCGGCGCAGACCCCTGAAGTGAAAGTCGCCGTCGCCTGAGCTCTTGTCGGGTTTCCAGAGGTCGGGCTTTAGGGAGTTCAAAGAAGAGTCCTAAATGGAGTTAGCCCAATTATAACCCTACTTATAACCTACTTACTAAGTTCCCTGGGCCTCTAAGTAGGGGGTTCAAGGTCGGGTTCAGGTTCAGGGTTTAGAGTAAAGAATTGGGTTTAAGGGCTTATCCGAAACCCTAAACAATAAAAATTGGGCTTAGGGTCTAGAGTCTAGAGTTCAGAATTCGGATTTGGGTTCAAGGGTTTATCAACCCTAGCTTGGGGTGTCCTAGGCGACTGACATAGGTATCCGTGTGTCAAGCAGATATGGGTAGTTCTCTAAATTAGGGTCCCTTTTTGGGGCCCCCAATATAGTACGGCAGCCTTATAAAACGGACCCAGAAAGGGACCCTAATTTAGAGAACTACCCACATGATTAAATATAGAGGTCTAAATAATTACCAATGCTACGGCGGGTTTGCAACCTCTTTCTAACTCAGAACATATCTCAGACCTGATCTCAAGCTTGCGACATCGTTTGACATCATGAACGCTGTAGAAACTCCTTGGTTGGATTCCCTTGACCAGATCGAAGATCGTGAGAAATTTTGGTGACCGACAGTGAGGAGGTAGGCAGTTGTTGCTCGGCCATATGGCCGATTCCTTTTTCATTCGGTACCTCGACCATATCGAGATTTTGGACTTGCTGACGGGTTTTCCAGAGTTCAAATTTTCCTTGAGCGTGATGGATTTTTTGGGAGTATGCTCTCCTTTCCATTGCGTTTGGCGTGCAGTTTGTTGGAACGTGGTTGAAAGACCGGGTGAGAGGTATGCTGTGTGGGCTCCCATCAACCGATACGGCCGTTGTGCTTGGGATTGCGGCGTTCTCAAGATTGAGGCTGAGGACGTTGTGGACCTAATTGACATGGATTGGCAGAGCCAGACGCATCCGGCTCCTGGTTTCGTTGTTGCCGAGTACATTATATTCATAGTATAACAGACACCAAAACCTTATTCTAATTACTAAGGCCCCTACATTACGGTCAGGGTCGAAGAGGTGAGTCTCAAGTCTGATTTGGGGGAGGAGACGAACCCTAAACCCTAACCCCTAATCCCCTCAACCCTAAACAGGCCGTTTCTGGGCACGAATCCTTGGAGAGGCTGAAGGGTTCGAGCTCCCAAAACCTTAAACCGGAAGCCTTAATCCCTACACCTAAAGGCCGAATTCCTAAGGCCCTAAACCCTAAGTTTTAAACACCAAATCCAAAACCCTAAAGCCCTAAACCCTAAACCCCAAAAATCCTAAACCCCTACGCCCCTAAAAACCCTAAAACCCAAATCCTACTCTATTGCCTTAGTAGCTGAAGGAGTACACCTTAAACTTTTTCGGATAGTATGATCCGTTATAGAACTGAAAGTGTACACGTTTTTTGTGTTCAAAAAACCCAAAACCGTAAACCCTCCAAACCCTAAACCCTAAAAGCCAAACAAGCTTGAAGCCTGGGAGTTTCACTCCTTCCCGTCACACATCCATCCGGCACAGAACCCACCAAGAAAAGTGCAGGGTTTAGGGGTTTAGGGGGTAGGGGTTTACGGGGTTTACGGTTTCGGGGTTTAGGGGTTTTGTGGTTTAGGGGTTTAGGGGTTTAGGGGTTTAGGGTTTAGGGGTTTAGGGTTCGGGGACGATGATCAGTACAAAGTATCATAATATGGTCCGCAGGTTGCAGTTCACCATCGGGAGCTCGCGTCTAGTGCTGGTTTCTAGCATCATGCGTTTCTGGGCCCCGGGCTCCTAAGCACTGGGCCCAGGGCTCCTAAGCAAACCACCCTGTCTTAGGAAGTACCCATAGGCCCATAAGTAGTTCCTCTTTATGGTTTATATTGAGAATCCTACAAGGTAATCCCAAAAAGGAACTCCCTAGGGGCCTATGGGTAGTTCTAGGCCCATACCACAGAGACCTTATGCGTATAGTCCTCAACGAAGATCAGTGAACTCATCACGGATCTGCGGTTTCGGGTTTGGGGTCTGGCTCTAAACCCGAATCCCTAAACCAAACCCTAAACCCTAAGCCCCAAAACCCGAAGCCCTAAGCCAAAACCCTAAACCCTACCCATAGGCCCCTAAGTAGTTCCTTTTTATGGCTTCTATTTAGAATCCTATAAGGTAATCCCCAAAAAGGAACGACTTAGGGGCCTACGGGTAAAATTCGAAGCCCCAAACCCTCAGCCCTTTTCCCCCCTTGGCCCAGACCACGACAACGGTCGGGCTCTCAGAGTCTCTCCAGGAGCGGCATTGTAGGAACAAGCCGTCGGATTTGTGGGTTTAGGGCTTTGGGGCTTTTCGGGTTTAGGGTTTGTGAACCAGGGGTTTAGGGTTTAGGGGTTTATCGTTCAGAGGTTTAGGGTTTAAGGTTGAGGATTTATGAATTTAAGGACTAGTGACTAATGAACAGATGTTCCCAATATCCCATAATGAAGGAACAAGCCGTAAACCATAACAGGGCCACTACCCAAAGGGTCCTAGGTACTGTTTGGGTGATATTCCCGAAACCATAAACCCTAAACCCCAAACCCTAAACCATAAACCCAAAGCCCCAAACTCTAAACTCCAAACCTTAAGCCCCACACATTAGAACAGCAATTCCTACTACAGAGGCCCTGTAGTCGTGCAAATATAGGTCCTTATTGGAGCCTTTAAAGGACTCCTAAAGCCTTACACCCGTTAAAGGAACCCTGAAAGGAGCCTTTGTAGGGTACTTCGGACCCTTTGAGCACACAGGTTTACGGTATGTACACACACATATATATATATATATATTTATTTATTTATTTATATTTATATTCCTCCATTGCAGGATATTTTGGAAGGTTTGGCGCCGGATTCTGGAAGGAAGCAACTGGCGGCGTCCATTCTGCAAGTTCCCTGTCGAGGTTCTCGATCATAACCCTAACAAGATTTTACGAGGTGAGTGCATTCACCATTTAACTACTGCACAACGTGTTTCCTGAACCCCCTTGAGGCAAGCCTAAGCAAGTCTTGCATCCTAAATCCAGGGCCTTAGCCCCAGTCCCTACATCAAGGTGACCATGGGGCCCATGCCACCGGAGGCAAAGAGGGCCCTTTCCATTCAATCCGTAAAGCTGGGTAGGTCATGGGAGAGCCTTGCCTCAAGGACGAAATTCATATTCCCCATAGTACAAGGGCAGAGGGCCCCGACTTTTAAGGGTCATGTCGTTCTTAAGGTAGGTGTGTGTCGAGAAGTGGGTCTTAGTTGGGAACTTGGTTCAGGGAATCAAGCACCGACCTAGAAACCTGTAGCTAAAACTAATGTAAAAAAGCGCCTATTGTGAGCCTGCGACTGAACCCTAAACCCTAAAATGCCCTAAAACCGTGAAAAGATAGATAACTATAGCGGGTGATGGCCGATTAAGACGTTGACGGGTCGTAGATGCGAAATTCTCCAAACACCAGAAATCGATAGAGATCTTCATTTCGAAGGCTTCTCAGCCCTGTCTATTCTGAATTCTGCTTCGCCTAAACCCTAAATCTAGGACATTTTCAGGTGGGTAGTCACCGCTATAGGAGCCTTATAGACAGTCTATACCTTATAGAAGCCTTCTAGAAGCCTTATATACCCTAAACACCCCACCTGTAATTTCCTTCAACCTAAGAAACTCTGGACCTGAAGCCCCAAGCCTTGCACCAGCACCCCAGGCCCAAGCCCTGCCACATCTCAAGCCCCGCGAACCCGAGAATCTTAATCCCTTTATACTGGGTTCTTCTTAAGGGGTTTAACTTAAGTTACCATAGTAAGGAAACCATGCCACCCACCATACATCCCCAAAAACAAGAACCCAGCCAGCCGTCAACGGGCGCCAAGTGAGCCAACTTCCTGCGGGGCTCCCTCTCGGAACGATACTATACCCGGGAAACGCGGCTCGTTGTAGTGGGTGGTTCTGAAAATGAGCGTCCTCTTGGTAGTTCCCAAAAATAATTCGGCACCCTTCTACGATAAGAAGGATCCTAAACGGGACCCTAATTTAGAGAACTACCAAGAGTTATGTAAGGCAACCATGTCAGAAATTAAGGGCCCGACGGTTTGAAGCTCTGCGGGTTTAGGTTTAGTCTTCGGGCCGCCGGGTTTAGGCTGGGGTTTAGGGGTTGAGAGTTTAGGGTTGCGCTGCTTTGTGGCCTGGCCTCAAATGCCTTGCTCTACATCTACATCACCACTTCGTGCAGTGAGTTCGTGGAGGCTAGATTGCTACTGTTGTTCTCTGACTTGCGGGGTGGCCGAGCGAAAAAGCTCGAGAGCGAGTTGCAGGACGCAAGCAACCGAGCGTCCGGAGCCAACACTGCCCAGAGAACCCAATACCCCTTAATCAAGGAATATACCTTAAAATAAACCCAAAACCCTGAACCCTGAACCTAAACCTAAACCTAAGCCCTGAACCTTTAAATAATAGGGGCGTTGATATTATGATTTAAGGTATATGTTCCTTAATTAAAGGCTATTGGGTTCTCTGGGTGTAACAGGGGACTGCTCTCCACCTCGGAGAGCACCTCGGAAACAGAGACTGCCCGGCTTTTTTTGCCATGGGGCTGTGTGATGTCTGCTCAAGGTTGAGGGCTATATAGGGTTTAGGGTTTAGGGAAGACGCGGAGGCAAAACGCGAAACTGTTGCGGGGACACAAGTTTCAACTACCCATAGGCCTCTAAGTAGTTCCTTTTGGGATTACCTTATAGCATTCTAAATATAAACCATAAAAAGGAGCTACTTAGGGTCTATGGGTACACCACCGACAGCCGTGGCAAGACGACTTACACGCCCATCGTGGATCAGGTGGATGACAGCGGCCAACCTAAGTTCGCCGAAGGTTCTGCAGGGACAGTCTGCAGTCGCATCAGTGCTGCGACTGGAAACCTCCCTGGATGCAGCCACGGAAGGTTCTGGATTCGGAGGTTAAGGGTTCGGATTGGGGTTTAAAGCTTTAGGGACTTGCCTTTGGCGGCAGAGGGTTAGCCATCTGTGAGTATATTAAACATAGTCTTCTAAGCGCGAGATCGTGTAAGTCCCGCATCTTTTGCCGGATGACCGCCTTTAGCAACCACCACCCATAGGCCCCTGAGTAGTTCCTTTTTGGGGATTACCTTATAGGATCCTAAATATAAGCCATAAAAAGGAACTGCTTCGGGGCCTATGGGTAAAGCACAGATCCCCTAGCCCAAACCTCCCAAAAAAGATAACTCCAAGCCCACCAAGAGAACTCCGGTTTTTCAAACCCAAAAGGGTCCAAGTAGGGTTTAGGGCTTAGGGCTTAATTAGGGTACAACTTGTCGGGTTTATGATTTTTGTTTGTATTTGGGCACTTGGACCCCCTGGGATGAATGAGCCAGAGACCACCCTGAGACGCAAGAGCAAACAGCCACAATCTAAGCCTTGAAGGGTTGCTGCAACAAGCTCTGGGAGCTCGGTACTAGGACGGCCTCAACAAATGGAAGAAGCCGTTCTTTGGAAGTTTAGAAGAAGATAGTTAGATAAGCACCTCATGGACTAAACCCTATGAACCCTAAGCCCCTAAACCGAGAGACTTTCCTTGGTTAAGGACTTACAAGAGGAAAATCGAAAGAATGAAGCCCAAAAGTGGAGAAAAGAAGCATCAACGACAGGAAGTCCACGGCCCCGACCTCCGCGGGGAGGTTGAGGCATGCCCCCTGCAGCTTGTAATGTACGTAGGCTACATGGGGGGGTTTCCGAAAATAGGGGACCGTAAATTTAGTACCCCAAATAGTAGGATCCCAATTATACGGACCCCAAAATAAGCTACCCCTTATTTTCGGAAACTCCCACATGTTTCGGGCTGAGCATCTATCTGAGTACAGGTCTAGCTTTGGCCCAGTGGCAAGTACGCGTCAAGAACCCTAAGAATTCTCGCAATGAAGTACTTCGAACAAATGTATGCTAATCATGAGAACATGTGGTGCGTGCATTGTTTTCGGAGAGTGCAAGGTTTTTGGCCCGTCGACCGTATTGCAATTCTATTTTTTCCAGCCTGTAAGTGACTTGAAAGTCGCCTACCAGGATTTCGCCATTTGCATATCTCGGGTTGGGGGGCTTCGGAGGTGGGGCATTTATAAACAGTTGTATTGAAAATAGAAAGCTCAGTTAGCGATTTACCTAGCTCCTTTGACTATATCTCCCAAACCCTAAACCCTAATCCCTAAACCCTAAGCCCTGAACCCTAAACCCCACAGACACCCTTAGGGGAGGAGACCTTGACCTCAAAGAGGAACTCATCACGAGAGTGATGTCATGACCTATCTTTCAATACTGTTTTCGAGGTACAGCACAACAAAAACCCGAAAAGCCCCAGTGTACTTATTGAGGCCCCTATTTTTATAGAGGTGCCAGCCAACTTCAACCTCTTGGGAGCCTCCCTCCTCACAGCAGAAATGCTCCTTCCTGCGCATAAGCCGATTGTGTCACCCAGCGAATAAGGGCCCGCAGTTGTCTGGAGAGCTCTAGGTTGATCCATTCGATGCCAAAACTTGTCCTTTCTGGTTTTCTTGCGTTGAGCTAGGAGTCAGGGCAGCGTGTAGCATTTGAGGGTTTACGGTTTACGAAGATCAACGTCGTGGCGAGTCTTCGACAAGTGTGTGCAATTGACCTGCGAGCCTGTGATGCGAAGACGTCATGACTGTGTCGCGGTGTGCATCATCGCACCATGGCATGTTGCGGTTTAGTATGGCATTCTTGATAACACTATATTCATTAGCACTAAAGGTCCCCTGATGCACAAGATTCTATACCATAAGCATTCTTCTACCCAAAACGAGACACAAGGTTTGGGCTTTGAGGGCTTTGTGTTCGTTATGATACTTATAGTGTTTAGGGTCTACTTGGACCCCAAACAACCTACCGCTGTAGGGCTCCTCATTAGTTCTATGAATAAGTCCTGACTAGAAACGTGGGTTCTTCTTTGGAGTTAAGTTAAGGTGTAGGGGACAAAGTATTCTAGACTTCCAGGCCCCCCCATAGTAGTGGCGATGACGCCATGCAGGCTTTTCTTGCGGAGAACCCGGTCGACCATGATGCCGGGAGCCTGGGCAACGGGGTCTCCGAAACCTTCGAGTTTAAGGGGTTCTTTGCCCCTTAAAAGACATCCCCAAAAGCTTTTAGGGTTTAGGGTTTAGGGGGCCTCAATGCTGCGAAGAGGGCTTTCGGCCTTCTGCATTACATGAAGAAAGTGCTGCAAGTTTCTGGGTGCCTGATAACAAGTTCTCCTCATGACCTCCCCTGACAGCAGCTGTGGTCCAGGGAGTTTCTTCGGGTGTGCGCTTCAAGGATCGCACTTTAGTTGCTATGGTTTAGGCATACTCCTTCATGAGAAGTGAGTATTGGAAGATATCTGGATACCGTAAACCCTATGGCCCTAGAAGTGTAGGCCCTTAAAGACACCGGATAGGTAACCCTAAACCCTGCAAGTGAGTCTAATTGAGGGTTCAGGAGACGAAGTAAGGGTGTGGCGGAAGTGATAAAGAAGACCCAGAGCGTCCTATGTGCCTATAGGGTAGAATCTCGGATTTCGGTCCATATTCGGAAGTACGTGCCATTATTATTTACGGAAAGTATCCCCCATGACAGTACATAGGACCCTTTGGGAGAGTTGCCAGTGCCCCTGGATGAGTCTGCGTACGTCGTCACGCGAGCCTGGGAGTCGATTTTATAGAGCACAACCTGAGTTACCAGAATAATGGTAGCCCTAAACCCCTAAACCCTAAACCCCTAAACCCTAAACCTCTAAACCCTAAACCCTAAACTCCTAAACCCTAAACCCCCTAAACTCTCCAACCCTAAGCCGTGTACACCTTAACCCTAAACCGATTTCTGGAGCGAGCGGCCGACCAATGCGTGGGGCGGTGCTCCTTTGCACGGCGACGGCGGGCTCCGGGAGGGTAAGACCCGCGCGCCGCACTGTGCCGGCATGACAAAGTGCTCTCTCCATGCCGTGAGGTGCTTCGGAACCGCGATCTCGCGAAGCTCCTGAAGTGTCGCAGGGGCCTGCTTCGGGAGGCCGGAAGCCCCATCGAAGCGAGCGGCGCGCTCCGCGCGAGCGCGGCAAATCCGGCAGGTCCAAAAAGGAACTACTTAGGGGCCTATGGGTAAAGTAGCCCAAAAAGCCAAAAATACTGTTGATTTTGGAAATCCTGCACTTTCCCGTAAGGACCCTTTTCTATGGGGATTATGGTACAGTCCCAATTATGGGTAATGCAGGATTTAGATCATCAACCGTAGTATGGTCTTTGGGCCCAATAACTTCAAAATATGAGTCCTTAGGGCCGATCTGCCCCTGGGGTTTAGGGTTTAGGGCTTGGGGTGTTAGGGTTCATTTTATAGGGCGGCTTGGCGTTTAGCGCTTTAGGGTTTGAGGGTTCAGGGTCTAGGGTTGAGGGGTTTAGGGTTTAGGGATAGGGTTTAGATTGGGTACTGCCCCCACCCGGAAACGGTCTGTATCTGGGGTCATAATAAAATTTTACTGACTATATCTAACTATACTATACTTATTGTGTACTTGTTACGGTACCCTAAACCCTAAACCCTAAACCCAAGCTTTAAGGTTTAGGAAGTTTAGGGCCTTCTTTGAAGCGAAAGGCTTGGGGTTCCGTTAGCCGGGACAGCGGCAAGAATCGGAGAGACATATTGGAAGCCGATGCAGGTCAAGTTTGGACAGCCTAACGGTAGAGGGTTTAGGGTTTCGGGTTTTAGGGTTTAGGGTTTATGCTTGCAAATGCACCATCATCACTGCTTTCTCATCCGACGAGATGCGCTGGCATACTGATGGAAGATGTGCGGTGATGAATGCTTCAAAGAGAAGAATCTTCAGAAGCTGCTCTCTGAATCCTCGCGCAAGGAATCGGAACCCCTGTGCGGCCAATATGGGTACCCAGAGACTCCAATATCTCTTAATTAAGGAATATACCCGAAATTATAGTAGGATCCCTAATATGATTGAAGGTATATTCCTTAATTAAGTGGTATTGGAGTCTCTGGGTACATGCACCCTTGACCAGTAAGCCCAAACCCAACATCCGGATTGTCGGACTTAGCGAGCAGCAAGCTGGTATTTGTTTCTAAGTCTAGAACTCTCAAACAAAAACAGATGTGTTCAACTGCTCGCATGTAGACACCCTTCACAGTAAAGCCTTAAATCCAAAGCCTTCAAGCCTGCGTCTATAAAACCCTGAAAGCAACCTTCACAGAAGAACGGCAAGCCCAAAGCCTTAAAGCCTAAATCTCTATAAGCCCTTCCCATAGGCCCCTAAGTAGTTCCTTTTTGGGAATACCTTATAGGATTCTAAATAAAACCCAAAAAAGAAACTACTTAGCGGCCTATGAGTAAGCCCTGAATCCGGACAGAGAATGCGGCCAAGGCCGCCGAGAAGCTGCGCGCCATGTCCTGGGATCAGCACCTGGGATGCGGTTCTCTGTGTAACGTTCAGGCTTGGGGCTTTCGGGCTTAGGCTTTAGGCTTTAATAGGGTTTAGGGTTTTTAGGGGTTTTAGGGGTTTAGGGGTTTAGAGTTTAGGGGTTTAGGGTTTTTAGGGTTTTTAAGGGTTTCTAGGGGTTTAAGGGTTTAGGGCTTTAAGGGTTTAGGGTTTACCCATGGGCTCCGTAGTAGTTCCTTTTTGGGAGTACCGTATAGGATCCT
>CAJNJA010007888.1:0-15157 GCA_905231915.1 Symbiodinium necroappetens
AAACAAAAAAAAAAACAAAAAACAAAAAACCTAGGCCCTAGATCCTACATTCTAGACCCTAAATCCCAAACCCCGAAGCAAAGCTTAAACCTTAAACCCTCAACTCTAAACCCCAAACCCCAAACACCCAAAGGCACCCTGGGCCCCACACTGGCGACCCGGCAGCCGGACCCCCTCAGCCCTAAAGCCCAAAAGCCCTGAACCCCTAAACCCTAAAGCCTTGAAGCCCTAAGCCCCTAAAGCCCTAAAGCCCTAAAGCCCTAAAGCCCTAAAGCCCTAAAGCCCTAAAGCCCTAAAGCCCTAAAACACTAAACCCGAAAGCCCTAAACCCTAAACCAAGAGGCTTCCATACTATTGACTCCTGAAGTGAGCCGGGGTTTAGGGTTTCGGTTTAGGGTTTAGGGTTTAGAGTTTAGGGTTTCGGTTTAGGGTTCAGGGTTTAGGGTTTCGGTTTAGGGTTTGGGGTTTAGAGTTTCGGTTTAGGGTTTAGGGTTTAGGGTGTAGGTTTTCGGATCAGGGTTTAGGGTTTAGTGTTTAGGGTTTGGGTTTAGGGGCTAAGGGTTGAGGGCCCTTCGTAGAGAGGGTGGCCAAAGGTGGAGGACCTGCTACAAGCACCCACGGCGCGTCAGTGGGGGACCTACACAAGGGGGGTCTAGCCGATGAGTAACACTCTCCCCCGCCATAAACCCTACTGAAATAGACTATGATGTTCACCAAAACTCTATCATCGTCCGTAGACCCCAGGCTGTTGGTTCGGGAACCCTTACCCAAATCCTGAATTCCACGCCTTTAAACCCTACACTAAAACGGCAAACCCTGAACCCAAACCGTAAACCCTAAAGCCTCAAATAAACCCCAAAGCCTCAAATTTAAAGGCAAGCCCCCAAACCTGAAACCGAAGTCCCAAGATGAAAAACCCTAAAAGAAAACCCAAGCCCCAAACCCTAAACTCAAACCCCAAATCTCAAATCCCAAACCCTAAACCCCTAAACAAAAAATCCGAAACCCTAAACCCTAAACGACGAAACAAGCCCTAAATCCTGAACCCCAACACCGGCCTCGGGGCTCGGTGCTCTACTTTTGCCTTAGTAGATGAATGAGAACAAAAGGGGGTTTCCGAAAATAGGGGACCCTAATATAGTACCCTTAGTAGTAGGATCCTTATTATAAGGACCCCAAAATAAGGTACCCAAATTTTCGGAAATAGTCGGTCGGGGTTTAGGGCCTAGGGGTTTTGGGTTTAGGCTCTACAGGTTTTGGAACAATCTCATGCCTTATGGAGCTGAAAGTGCTGCACGTTTTGGGGCTTATGAACTCAGCATCTAAGTTTGTGGGCCAAGGAAGCTTAAAGAGCCATCTGGGCCGACTCCTTGATTTCGTTTGCCTTGAACCTACTTTTAAAGGGGTTTGGGGCTCAGGGATTCGGGTTTAGGGTATTAGGGTTTAGGGATAGGGTTTTGGGTTTAGGGAGTTAGGGGTTTAGGGATGAGGCTTTAAGCGGGACGCAGTGGTTACAACGCCCGAACGGTACTGCTCCCACGTAGCTGCCGCAAGCGTCTCTTAGGGTTTAGGGTTTAGGGGTTTTAGGGGTTTAGGGTTTAGGGGTATAGGGTTTAGGGTTTAGGATTTGTATCGGGCCGTCAACTTTTGCCAAACAAGCCCTGCTACAGCGACAATGTCAGCAGCTTACCGAGCTAAACTCCAGACGGACCCGCTGCACCCCGCAGCAAATTATGAGCCACCCGCCGCACCATGAGTTCAAGGACTTAGGAAGTGTATAAACAAGCCTCCTTTAAATTTTTAAATTGCAGCTGGAAGCTGTGCCGATGTGTCTCGCATTCACTAGATGATTTAGATGCAGGACGCATGGCAGCCCCAAATACTTGAAGCTGTTCTTCAACCCTTCATGCCGCCCTGAACCCCAGAACCTAGATCCCTAAACCCCATTACAATACATTGGTCCACAATCAATCTAAGAACCAAGTCCCTGCACCCCACATCCATGACTATAAACCCGAAGCCCAATAACCTTACAGAGTTCTTCAGCAGCACCCAAACTCAAAAGACTTAACGAGCTTTCCAAAACCCTTGTCTTAACCGTTATTCAGAGACCTTAATGTGTCCCTTTGAGCATGTATAGAACCTGAAACCCTAAAACCTGAACCACAAATCCCAACGCGTTTCGAGGCGGCAGCTCATCGACGCGGGTGATGAGCTTCGGCAGCTGCTTGCAGAGCCCACGGCGCGGCAAAGCTGGGAGCTCTGCGTGCTAGGCTTTTCGGGGTGTTTAGGGTTTATGGGTTTAGGGGTTTAGGGTTTATGGTTTGGGGTTTAGGGTTTAGTGTTTAAGGTTTAGGATTTCGACTTTACGCTTTAGGGTTTAGGGTTTCGGGTGTGGGGTTGTTGCGTTTGGGGCTCGGAACTTTGGGTTTAGGGCTCCTGCTTTCGAGTTTCGGGGGGTTTTGTTAGGAGATCCGAGAGGCTTCTAAGCTGGGGTCGATCGGGGTTCTATGGGGGGGGGGGTAGGGCTTTGGGGTCTTGCATGCCTGGCGCTTGGGGTTCTATTTTTTTTAAACGGGGGTCTTTATCAGGAGTTGCCGTTTTTTTTGATTTACTGGGGGTTAGCAGAGGGTTGGGGGCTTGCAGGGTTTTGATAGGGCTTCACTCATGTCCAGGGATTTAGAAGGAATGCCTGAATATTTCGTAAGAAGATTCCTCAATCTGCCTATGTATGTATATATTGTAATGGACACCCAACAACCCTAACTAATTAATTGTTTTGGGCCCTTATCCCTAAACCCTAAACAAACCCTAAACCATATTCTAGTTGTTTAGCCCCTTTTGTAGGATCTTGGATATTTTTCATGAAAGCGACTCCCGAAGTTGGGAGTTTTTGATGAGAGCGACTCCCGAAGTTGCGAGGGTTCAGGTGTGGGGTTTCAGTTGAGGGAGGGTTTGGGCGTTAGGCTTTAGGGCTTAGGGTTTAGGGTTTAGGGTGGGCGTAGTTCTAGACCGCCACACTCAAAGCCATAATCTTTCCTTGATCTCAACGCCAAGCCGCAAGCTTGAACCCTGATGCGTAGTTCTCTAAATTTTGTGTCCCTTCTTTTAGGTCCCCCAAATAGCACGGGCCCCTTATCAAAAGGACCCCAATAGCCCTATTAGGTACCCTAGTTTGGAGAACTGCCCAAATGGTGACGCGCTACAGCCGACAATCCCAAAAGTACCGAGCCTCGCAGTCTTCGTGCCATGGGGTGTGCGGCTTTGCACTTAAGGGTGTATGGTTTCGTGTGCAAACATTAGACGATGTCTGGCTTGAGGGTGTATGGTTTTCTTGCTTCCAGGTTGATGCTTTTGGGTTCTGAGTTTTACCCCTAAACCCTAAGCCCTAAACCCTAAACCCTAAACCCTAAACCCCTAAACCCCTAAACCCTGAACACCTAAACCCTAAACCCTAAACCCTAAACCCCTAAACCCTTAAACCCTGAACACCTAAACCCTAAACCCTAAACCTCTAAACCCCTAAACCACAAATCCGGTACTACTGGGTGCTCGATCACTCAGTGCACCCATGAAGCTTTCTGAAGTTTTGGAGACCATCAGCCTCGAAACCGTTGACTCTGTAACCCTCGAACCGAAAGCCCCAAACCGGTTTAGGGCTTAGGGCTTCGGGTTTAGCGCTGAGGGTTTAGGGCTTGGGGCTTAGCGCTGAGGGTTTAGGGCTTCGGGTTTAGGGCTGAGCGTTTAGGGTTTAGGATTCAGGGCATTCATACAATCTGCGCCCTAAGTGCCCGAAGCCCTGCCGGCCGGAATTTCAACCTTGCGCCCGGGGCTGTATCCCAAACTCCGTGAACCCCACCGGTAAACTAAACGCTGTGCCTGTGTATAGGGTTACTTGTTATGATAGTGATGAAACCCTCTTATGCGCCCTTAGAAAAAAGGGGTTGTTTTGACAGGAACAAGCCCTTTGGTTCATTCAATGGGCATTTCTGCTGAGGGGAACGCTTTGTTTTATGAGGCTTGACTGCCCAGAAGTTCATGAACAAGCTTGCGCCCCAGAGTGGTTCTCTAATGTTTTGGTTCGAGGGGTTCAGCGTTCAGGGTGTCGAGTTTAGGGTGTAGGATCCAGACTTCGGGGTTTGATGTTTCATTTATAGATGTTTCAGGGTAGCATCGCGTCCTGCAGGGCTTGTGAGCAGAACAAACACTAAGTACCGCGGTACTGTGTGTGCGGGGTGGTCTCCAAAAAGAGGCCCAGAACTTAAGGATTTGGTGCACGATTCTTGTGGTTTGCAGCGCGGAGGGCAGGGTATGTTACAAATGCGAACAAACGGCTTCTGCAAGCATTTGGAGGTGCAAACACTGTTTGACCCAGGGGTTTTGATGTAGAAGCTGCCCGAACTTTGGGGGCTTGTTCACAGACTTCAGTATTTCGTTTCCAGTGTTTGATTTTGTGTGTTGGGTTTTTGATCAGGATGACATACCGGTCGTTCAAGTCTAAGGGGGAGTAAGAGCAAATAGTGCTCAAGATCAAGTCTTGGGGGCTGATGGCCGCAGACCCGAGGACTTGTTGATGTATGGCTTTTAGGAGCCAGGAAGTGTGGAGTGGTTTTGGGACGGTGGTCCTCGTGGCATTCTTTGCAAAGCTGGGGGAGTGTAGTTGTAGACCCTAAACCCTAAACCGGTCTTTTTGCAGCTTCTTTTGCAGGCTTCCCAGTTGCCTGTCAGGGTTCGCCGTTTGGGCTGCGGCATTTGGTATGACTCCGGGGGCTTCCTACAGTAGATCCGAGCTCCCGAGCCCCTGAAGAAGCCAGCCCAGCTGCCTCAGGGGTTTGGGGTTTAGGGGTTTGGGGGTTTAGGGCTAGGGGTTTAGGGGTTTAGGGGTTTAGGGGTTTAGGGTTGGTTTAGGGTTTAGGGTTTAGGGTTTGAGCTTCATTTGCAAGGACGCGCAACATGGCCCAGTTCTGTGCCCACGGCAGTCGAGCAGACTGTCGCTGCGAAGCTGCAATCAGGCCACAGGCACGTTAGGCGGCTAGGGTTTTGCTTGAGGGGTCCTTAGATGAACAATCCCATGTTCGTTTCCAAAACCCTAAACTCTAAGCCCTAAGCCCTAACCCTAAGCCCCAAACCCTTAAGCCCTGTCTCAAAAGGGTCCTCTTGGCCAGATCCAAGGGCTTGGCGGTTGTGGTGGGGTCCCAGAGCGGTTTGGTCGGAGTATGCGCCAGGGAAGAACCCTAAACCCTAAACCCTAAAACCCTAACCCCTAAACCCTAAGCCCTAAACCCAAAACCCTAAGCCCTAAACCCTAAACCCAAAACTCTAAACACTCTCTTTCATATATATATATATATTTATAAACCCTTTTAGGTTTGCGTTTTTTTTGCAAAACAGTTTTTTTGCAAAAAAACAGCGAAAAAACACTGTTTTGGCACCAAAGCTGTGTTTTTTTCGCGGTTTTTCTGGCAAAACCGTGTTTTGCCCCAAAAACCGCTAAAAAACCGTGATTTGGCACCAAAACAGTGTTTTTTCGCGGTTTTTTTCTGGCAAAACCGTGTTTGCCGAAAAAAACCGTTGACAAAACCGTGATTTGGCACCAAAACAGTGTTTTTTGAGCAGTTTTTTCTGGCAAAACCTGTTTTTTGCAAAAAAAAAATGCTGAAAAACACTGTTTTGGCACCAAAACCGTGTTTGTTCGTTGTTTTTTGTGGCAAAACCGTGATTTTGCAAAAACGAACGCCAAAAAACATGGTTTGGCCCTCCGAACCGTGTTTTTTTCGCAGATTTGGGTACCAAAACCATGCTTTTTCGCGTTTTTTTTTGTTTTTTTGCAAGACCGTGATTTTGCCAATAAAAAACTTCCAAGAAACCAGGATTTGGTCCTTCGAACCATGCTTTTTCGCAGTTTGTTTTGTGGCAAAATATTGGCAAAATCGTGATTTGGCCAAAACCTAGCCAATGCTGGAGTTGGAGTAAGGTTCTAGGGTGGGGTGGGGATTTATTAAATGGCTTCTGGAAGCGCACATCACGTCGCATAAATACCTGCTGAACGTACCGTTTGCCAGGGTTGCTGTTCTGGCATTGAACTAGAGATTTCAAGTTTTGTCCCACGTGATATCCATAGAACGAAATCGTGGGAAGTCAGTACTTCATGCTGGCGAGCATATTTTTTTTACTAGGATTACTACTAACAAGAGCAAGCAACGGCAAGGAGGACGGGGCAATTTTTGGGGTTCGGTTCTAGAGTTAGTACACTGTCTACTAGCAGTGCTATTAACAAGGGCAGGTAACGGCAAGAAAGGCAGGCAAATTTTAGGGTTTATGTTCTGGACCAGGCATGGTCTTTAGCTGGATTACTACTAAGAAGAACAAGCAATGGCACGGCAAGGAAAGCAAGCAAATTTTAGATTTTCGGTTCTATACCGGGCACAGTCTTTAGTAGGATTACAATTAACAAGAGCAAGCAACGACAAGGAGGACGAAGCAATTTTAGGGGTTAGCCGCTACAGTTAGTACACTGTTTACTAGGAAAGCTCTCAACAAGTGCACACAACGGTCTAGGAGTGCTCATGACAAGGGCAGCCGACGCAATGGAACACGAGCAAATTTTAGGGTTTAGCTTCTAGACCACACACAGTCTTTAGTAAGATTACCATGAACAAGTGCAAGCAACGGCACGAAAGATGTGCAAATTTTAGGGTTTAGGTTCGCAAACCAGGCACAATCTTTAGTAGGATTACTACTAACAAGAGCAAGCAGCGACAAGGTTCATTGGCGGAATGATGATGTGTGGACAATGCTCGACCAGACACAGGTTCGTCGTCATGGTTGGACGACGATATAAAGGAAAGAAAGCGCAACTAAAAATGAACGCCGCAAAAAACAAAAAACGAAAGTTGTATTTTCCAATGTTTTGGGATTCTAAGGGTGGGTGGGTATTATGTCTAAACCATGAATGTAAACTCTTCTATAAAACTGCTCGATCCGGAGCTGCTGAACCCTAAGCCCTAAACCCTAAACCCTAACCCCTAAACCCTAGACCCAAAGCCAGTCTAGAAGTCGAGGGGGTAGGGCCGACCTCAAAGCCCCAAAACCGCAAGAATAGGTTTTTGTTTGGGTTTTTTTAAACTATGGGGCTTCCACAGAAGTTTAAAACACGGCTGCTTGTGGTGTTGCGCTTGGGTGCTTTCGAGATTTTTGGAAAGGGTTCTTGGCCATCAAACTTCAATTTCAAAAACCCCACCAGCCCTAAGCTCGGGCTTTAAACCCTGAGCGCTAAACCCCGGAGCTCAACTCTTCCAGAACTTTATGGCAGCCCTGAATTTACGGAATCCTATGTCTCTCCAACAGCCTGGGGCTTGCACCCTTACTGAAAAACGAGAGAATTTCGTTCCTGCTTGCGTAAGTGTGACACACCACCTAAATCCTAAACCCTAAACCCCTGAACCCGATCCCTACACATGTAAACCCAAGGCGCCGCAACGGGCTTCCTCTCGGCCTGCGTCTGGATCTCAGATAGGGTTTAGGGTTTGGGGGTTTAGGGTTTAGGGGTTTGGGGGTTTAGGTTTAATTATGTAGGGGGTTTGGGATTCACGGTTTAGGGTTCGCGGGTTTGGGGTTTAGGGTTTAGGCATAGTGCTTAGGGTTTAGGCTTCGGGCTTAGGGGTTTAGGGTTTAGGATGGTTTAGGTTTAGGCTTTGGTGTAGGTTTTAGGTTTTAGGCTTAGGGGGTCGGGGCTCGGGGTCCAAACACCCAGGACGATGGGTTTTCAGGATCTAGGGTTTAGGGTTTAAGGTTTAGGGCTTACGCGTTTTTTTTGTATAGATGGTTTGTATGGATTTTGCAGGGTGTGGCTTTCAGCGTTGAGGGTTTGACGGGCTCATTGGGTTTTGAATTTTAAGCTCCCGGGTTAAGGCTTTCGTCTTGACGATTGGCTAAGGTAGGAAGGCTGCAAGGCCCCTTGAACTATACACTTGGTGCCGCCCTTCCTAAACCCCTACCCTAAAGCCCTAAAGCCCTAAAGCCCTAAACCCTAAACTCTAAACCCTAAACTCTACACCCTAGACCCTAAACCCTAAACTCTAAACCCTAAACTCTACACCGCTTCTACAAATCCCAGACCCCCGACCCTAAGCCCCGAAGCCTGGAGCTCTAAATCTCCAGCCCTAAACGGGTGGTCCTGTAAATTAGGGTCCCTTTTTGGGTCCCCAATGTAGTGCGGCACCCTTATGAACAGGACATGTTGGGGGGGTCATTGGGTAGAAAACCGTGAGCCCAAAAATCTTACATTCCCAAAGCCCCCAAACCCAGTAGAGCCCCAATTCGTGACCCGGATCTCAAGACGCAACTAGGTCCGGATAGGAGTGTGGCCTGCGTGGGGTCACTATTTCGATTACTATGACCATTACCATTACTGTAGTTGTGTTTAACTGCTGTGTATTTCACTTCTTGCAGGGTCTAGGGTGAGTTTCCTGGGGAGTTTCGGACATTGGCGAGGAATGGAAGAACTTGGGCTTCACGGGCTTCAGCTTCAGGCATTCACCTACGATGCGCAATGGCGGCGAACGATGGACACCGTCTCTCGGATGCTATAGGTTTGCGCTACTGATAGAACTGGTATATACACTGTAGTTCTTTTATAGTAACAACTATGATATTGTAGGATCCTAGCCATAAAACTGGAATGCAGACTATAGCCAAGTCCTATTTTAAAGCCTGAGCCCTAAACGCCAATGCCTAAACGCCCTAAACCCTAAACCCTAAACCGTCTTCTAATATGCCTTGAGGCTTCAAGCTGGCTCATCCTGAAAAGGACTTCTACTGTGTATGCAGACGGAAAAGGGCCAAAAAAAAAAACCTAAACCGTTGAAACTTGCAGCCCCGAGTGTTCCGAGCCGTCACGCGCAAACGCTAAACAGCTGTTTTGCGGTGAGTTGAGAGGCTGAAAAAAATCGTTCAGAGTTTATAGGGCCTAAGCTCAGAGTCTAGGCAGGCCTTCCTTACAGATCTACAAGCTGGAGCTATCTTGTATTGAACACAGGTAGTTAGTAGAGTCTGCTGAAGTTTTCTGCACCAATATTCGTCCGCAACGTCTTTCAAGTCTAAAGCTTGCTGCAAACGGAGAATTAATTGAGTGAGAGACACACTTTGTGACGAAGCTCCAGTTAGGCCTCAAATTATCGCTTAAACGAATTGGCTTGGTCCTGCGGGTTAGGGCTTGGGGTTTAGGGCAGCATGGTTGCCATAGCCACAGCTATCCAGGAGCTTCCCAAGATCTGAAACGCTGATCTCTGAAACCCTGGATCCTGCCTCAACCTACCATGACCTACTCCTGGTGTAGGGACCCTAAATATTCTATATCTATATATATATATTATTTATTTGTTTATTTATTTATATATTTATTTATTTATTTATTTGTATATGCATAGATCTTAAGCACTAGGTGTTGGCGGTTGAAGGCAAGCCCTAAAGCACTCTCCAAGCAGGTTTCAACGTGGGTCCGCCGCAGACAGCACCATGGTAGATGCCTGGGTCTCGCTCCCGAGGACAGTGGTGTTCTTTCCCAACGGGTCTTAAGTACCTACATAGTATAAGTAGTACCTACATAGTAGAAAGTATAAGGATTTCTCTTATTGCTATTACGACTATGGCCATACAGAATTGCGATTACGACTATGGCCATATAGGCATTTCAGACACTTTGGATTTCTCAGAGGTCCGTCAGGTCCGTCATGCCTGGCTTAGCCTAGAGAAGGACGCTAAGCTATTGTGGACATCCACATTCAGCAGGTCCCATTCGCTCTACATTCGACGCCCGAAATTGGGTTCAATCCTAATTCGGAGCCGCCGGACTTTGGCGAAGACAGCTTCAGAGGTGGGTTGCTCCCGGGACGTTACAGGGGCGGGAATAATTACTAGTATATACTCCCAGCTGGGGTTCCCTATTATTGCAAGATATGGGCCGGGACTAAGTAGAAGTGGGTTTTGGTGTATAGGACCGTCTAGGAATCACTTTGGCAGTTTTTCAGGCTTCATGCTACTTAACCCTAAATCCTGAATCCCTAAACCCCTAAACCCTCAACCCCTAAACCCTAACCCATTGAAGGCTCCAGAGAGCCCTCAAAGTTCAGACCCCCATTACACGACACAGCATTGTTGAGATGTCAGCGCAAGAAGCTCCCCCGAGGACGGTAGAAGACCCGCCCCTAGACCCTAAACCCTAATTTCGGAAGTAGACAGCAAGGTCATCATAAGAAGGATCCCAAAACATGCAGGTTTTTCACGGTTCAGGTTTGGGGTTTAGGATTTAGGGTTTAGGTTTTTTGGGTTTTTTAGCTTTACCGGAAGGTTCAGGGTCCCGTGCTTAGGGTTAGTTAGGGTCGAGGATGTACGGTTTCAAGTTTGTGCAGTACAGTGCCGAGCTGTCGTTCCCGTAGGGCGTGGTGCTCTCTTGCCGGCAACGCTATTTCTAGCCTCCAACCCTAAACCCTAAACCCCTAAACCCTAAACCCTAAACCCTAAACCCCTAAACCCCTAAACCCTAAACCCCTAAACCCTAAACCCTAAACCCTGGCCCCCCGCCCTAAACCTGAAACCCCTGGTCCCCCGCCCTAAACCCTAAACCCCAAACCTTGGCCCTGAGCCCTAAACCCTGGTCCTGAACCCCACACCCTAACCCCTAAACTCTAAGCCCTATAAACCCCAACCCCTAAACCCTGGGGCTCCAAATAGCCCAAAGTAGGTCCTACTTATAGACTTTAGGCCCCAAAGTAGGTACCATTTGCATACTTGGAGCCCTTGGGAAACCTTAAGCCCTGTACCCTGATCCGCTGCCCTATTTAGAATCCTATAAGGTAATCCCAAAAAGGAACTACTAAGGAGCCTATGGGTAAGCCCTATAAACCCTAACCCCTAAACCTTAAGCCCCGTACCCTGGTCCGCTGCCCTAAATCCTTAACCCTAAACCCTAAACCCTAAACCCTAAACCCTAAATCCGTAACCATGGAGTGGGAGGACTTCGTGGGCAAAGGCGATGTTGGGACTGGCAACCTCGGGCACCTGGGCGGTTCACCGAAAAAGGTTTAGGGGTTAGGATTTATAGCAGAGGGTTTAGAGTGTAGAGGCTAGGGTTTATAGGGTTTTGTTTGAGTTTAGGGGTTTGGGTTTGGGGGCTTGGTTTAGAGGTTTACCTAGTTACAATAGGGTGAAGGGTTTGCCGGGCCGTGTAGGGTTTTTGTGTGGAACTTCACTTGGGTAGTTCTCTAAATTAGGGTCGTCCTTTTTATAAGGGTGCCGTCCCATAGTGCGGGCCTAAACAGGGATCCTAATTTGGAGAACTACCCCCTTAAATGACCGAAATGTAACATGCTTGGCTGTGCTCAGAGCCCACCTACGGAGTTTATAGGGATCATGTAAAGTCGGTGGGTCATGGTTGTGACGGTCTCAGGTAGAATGTTTCCCTAAACCCTAAACCCAGGCTGTGGTTGCGGGGTAAACATCTGAGACCGAGGGGTTCAGGGCTTGGGGCCTTGGGTTTTGCCCTTCGGGTTAAGAGTTGGGGGTTTTGGAGTCCCGGCCCTATGTTCGAAAACCTACCCCGACGAGCCTGTTCGGCTTTTCAGTTCCGGGTTTAGGGTTTAGGCTTTTCAGTTTGGGGAGGGTGAATCTTTTGTTTCCGGTTTCTGCCAAACTCCTTGACTACGCTAAAACACCTGGCGCATGATATGTAAATTGTAGACTAGCGTGTGGCCTACTTGTAGCTGTGACTACAGAAGCCCAGGCAGCACTGAACTACAAGAGCCTCGGTTTAGGGTTTTGGGTGTCGGAGTGGGGTTCAGGATAGATGATGAGTATGTTGAACCTGCAGCCATGGCAATATACGCAGTTTGAACATAGGTAGCTTCGAGCGAAACCCACAAAGTTGGAACATGGTTTGAGGATGATTAGTGCTTGGATTGCCTATACTTTACCTTAAGGACATGAGGATATTAAAGTTCCATCTTTCCGGTTTCTACTTTATTCGTTTCAGGGTTACGGTTTCAAATCCTTCAACCAGGCCCAGAACAGGAGAACCCTTACCTAAACCCTAAACCCTAAACCGCGCATCGGCTTCCCGGAGTTCGACAGCTCGGCCAGAAGCATCCCGCTCATTTTGTACAGATGACAGGGACGTGGTTATCCGGCGACTCAAGAAGTAGGTTATGAAAAGTAGGGTTTAGGGTTTAGGGTTTAGGGAGGTGTTGAACTGAGACAAGTATAATTAGGGCACTTGTAACTCTATCTGGTACCTTTCCAAGGTGGTTTTTGCAGTTTTCTGGAGGTCCGAGTATACTGCATGACCTTAAGACCCTAAACTATGGGAATTATGGTATATCCCTTATTATGGGTAATGCAGGATTTAGATCATCAGCCGTATGTAGGTATATGGCAGCCTCGGGGAATGTGGCTCGTCACGAGGATTGGGTCGCCGTCCTTCGACGAAAGCTCGCCTGAACAAACGCCGCTGGGCTGGAACATGGGAGCTCGAAGCTCTGGGTCCTTCGTGGCCCCAGCGGTAAAGTTGTCTACGATTGCTTCTGGGTTTATAATTGAGCATTTTTAGGTGTTGTAAAGGGGTTCTACTAGGGTTCCTCTCTTGATCCTAGAGTTTGATAGGCTGGATAGAGCTTATTTAGAGTGCGAGCCAAGGCCCTGAACAGTAGAATCACCGCGAACCACGGGTACGTGTGACATGTCAGTTCTCTGAACTACATGGCCGCTCTTCGTGCAAGCATTGCAGTTTGGGTTGCGGGAGGATCGGGTTGCGGCTCGAGTTCGAGGTGTAACTCCTTACCCATAGGCTCCTTAGTAGTTCCTTTTCGGAATTACCTTTAGGATTCTGAATATGAACCATAAAAAAGAACTACTTAGGAGCCTACACATGGGTACCCAAGCCATGGTGTTAATTCCTGTTTTGCGAACCCTACTGGCAACTATGTACTTAAGACCCTTTGAGTAGGGGTGTGTCGGCAGACACACAACCTTGAACTACCAAAACCATTTCCGTAGGGCCCGTAAAAATTCTACGTTAGGTCCATAACAAGAACCTACAAACAGTAGGCTGTGGTAGTTTAAGGAATGACTTGGTTCAAGGGGATGCAAGGAATTCGCAAAGACCTGCCTTGACAGAGCGAAATGAATCACAACTTAAAGTGCAGGATTCGGGGGGTTGGGGCTTGGGGATAGGTGCATCTATCCGGCTGTGGTGGCCTCGCTTCACAAAGCGCCAGTTTGCTTCTTTTTCTGGGTCACTTTTTATGCCGCCCACGAGAGGTACAGGGCTCGTTGTTCGGGATATTGGTAGGGCCAGGGATTGCGGTATCGTCATTGTGGCGTGCTGGGCAAGCGGGCTTCTGGATTAATTGAAGTGTTTAGGTATTTCGAGCTCAGGACTTTAGGTGTTGAGGACATTTGAGGACCGTGTTTTGGGTTTAGGGCTTGGCTACTAGCTGCAAGCATACTGATACACTCCTGTCTGGGAGCCATCAAGACTCCAGGTTGCACAAGTTGGGGGACGCAATTTGTTTTGGCCCTATATTTGTTTTTTTGGCTTGGCCCTTGTGGTTGCACAATTCAAGTTGGGGGACTCAATTTGTTTTGGCCCTGGCTTTTGTTTTTTTTGTTTATGCTTGGCCGGTTTTTGTTTGTGTGAGGGGTGGTGGTTCTCTGTATTTTCATGGGGAAATCTCTATTTTCGCTGTATGTTCATAGGTAAACCTATATTTGCTCTATATTTTAGTAGGAAAACCTGTGCTTTAATCTGTTTTCTTTTTTCACAGGAAAACTTGTTTTTCTCTATGTTTTCATGGGACTTGAAGGGAAGGAGGTAGGGACAGAACGAAAGAACGACAGAACGAAAGAACAAAGGATAGAAATTGAAACAACTGAAAGAATCAAAGGAAGAAAAAAAACGAGAGAACGAGATACACAAAGAACGACATAGATAAAGAAAGGAGTTGGGTGGGGCAAGCCGTGCAAGCTTGCTTCAAAGCAAACGAGTCTTTTTTGAAACCCGTCATGCGAGCATTCTGTTTGCAAATGTCCGGGGCCTGCGCCCTCCCCGACCCCCCAAGCTTGCTTCAAAGCATGTGAGTTTTTTTGAATCCTATCATGCGAGCATGCTTTTTGCAATTGGAGGGTGGTTTAAGCCGTGCAAGCTTGCTTGAAAGTATTTCAGTTTGATTGAATGACACCCATCATACGATCATGGTGTTTGCTGCGCCGCGCGCAGCCCCTCCCTCNNCCCCCCCCCCCCCCCCCCCGCATGAAAAATATCGCAAAATAGAGGTTATCCTGCGAACATATATTTCGAAAATATCGCTTTTCCTATGAAAATAGAGCGACAATAATAGAGATATACTTTTTAAGACATAGAGAAATTACAAAGTAGGGTTTGCTTGCCTCAGGAAATATCGAGATAATGGAGGTTTTCCTGAGGCAATGTATAGAAGCTAAATGTTTTTTGCAAGCAACATATACAGAAAATACAGGTGCCCCTATCACAATATGGCGAAAATAGAGGTTTTCCTATGGAAACACAGTGGCACAGAGAACCCACTTCCTCACCAAAACAAATCCAAAAATATAAAAAACTAAATGGCCAAAAAAGAACCCCCCACCCCACACCACGTGCTGTTGCTTCGTCATCTCTGATCCTGCAAACCGAGTACATCTTACAACATGTTCATGTCTAGAAGCTACTTGCCGTTCGAACTCAGGCGTAAGCCCTGAAAGCCCACACCTGTAAATTTTGAAACAACAAGCCCGGAACCCTCTTCCCTGACCCCTGTAAGTCCTGAGCCCTTGAACAAAAACCCTAAACCCTGTAGCCTGAAAAAGTGCCTCTGTAGCTCAAACACTACACGCTGGCCTGGACCGGTCCAAGGAAGGCTCCGGTGGAGAGCATGCTGACCGANNGATCAGTACAACCGCTATATCTCGCTTCCCTAGCTGAACTCAATATAGAGAGGCCCAGACAGTTGATACTGTTCCAGTTCCCTGTAGTTCCGTATTACAACTACGATAAATGCCTGAATTTTAATCAAATTTATTCTTTAGGTTCCCTTATTGTAACTACACTAATAAAAGATTCCGACTGTGCTAAACCCTAAACCCTAAA
>CAJNJA010007889.1:652-15830 GCA_905231915.1 Symbiodinium necroappetens
TGTGGCTGGGTTCAGTTGGTTAAGGTTTTCGCCCTAAACCCGATTTTGCATGAGGATTTGAAGTTAAGGAATCTCGAGCCGGGTGCAGGGCCCACTGCATCATGTTGGGTCGCTTTTGGTTCGACTCTAGCTCGGTGGGCCTGCCTGGTTGCACTTGAGTCATTGGAGTGCGAAGAATATTCGGTCATTTCCTTACCATGGTAACTTAGACTTCTCGCGTACCAAAATACGGCCTTGCAATCATACAGGGGGTGAGCATGTGCTGGCGAAGGCTGTGGGATTTGGGCATAGTCGCAGGTCTCGGAAGTTCTGACGCATCTGACGTCCGAAGGAGATTTTTGGTTTAACCCGGAGTTTACAGGATTTGCTTTGCTGGGGATGTGGAGGGTTTAGGGTTTGGATTTGCTAGGGGTTAAACATAGGGTTATGGTGTGTTCCGTTGGTGTCTCCTGAATGTGACGTGTGCATCTCCAAATGTCCCTAAACACTAAACCGTAAATCCCGAACCCTAAGATTTAAGACCATAAACCCTAAATCCTAAATGCTGAAACCCTAAAGAAAAACAGACAAACCCTAAACCCTAAATTCTGAACCCCAGAGCAAAGCAAGAAAAACAACACCCTGAACCCCTGAAGCTCCGATCTGCTCTGCATTGTAATAAGCCCCGGAACTCCCGCCTCCCAAAGACGAAAAGTGCGTAGACCCTCAGGCATGAACCCTAAAGGCCCTAAAGTAGGGCTAAAACCCTGGACTCTAGACCCTAAACTGAACCCAAGGCCCTTATAACCCGAAAACCCTAAGCACAAAAACCCTAAACCCGAGCGAGGTCCTGGCACAGACACAGGAGACTTCGTCGAATGCCCGGAACAGCGACGGCCTTAGTCGAGGGAGCGAAGCCATTCGTCCTCAAAGACCCTTTTTGAGACTAAGTACATGGAGTGTCTCGGCATGTCCTGCTCTGTCCTGCACAGGCGTTAGTAGATTCGACTAGGCTCCGAGGGTGTACTGTAATGCCAGTATATATAGTATAGAATGATCCCCCAGATCCGGGATTTGGGCCTTGCAGATTGTTCACTTCCTTGACCTAAGTCCTGAGCCGAACATGAAGAGTAGGGCTCTTGACACAGGATGCGGCAGGGAACTTGAGGGTCAGGCGGGAAGCTCCCCAATGATCGTGGAAGTCCGCCGTATTCAGCGTAGCGATGACCCACACGCCCACGCCGCGCGTGCCCCGCCGCCTACCTGTGACGTGGTCGCTTCAGCCATGGCTTCCGAAGGAAGAGTGTGAGGATACTGCGGAAACGCACAATTTGCCTTCCTGGCCCACAGTGGACATGAGAGACCTGTCGTCGGCCGAGCTGCCAGAGGCAGATGAGGAGCCTGCAGCTGATTACACGCGGCAATATGCCGAAGCTGCCCAGCATCGACTTTCCACTTTCTGGTTCGATCTCGATGTGGGAAGCCTAAATTCCTCAAATCCCAAAATCTAAGCCCGACTCAGAAATGAGGATGTTGGCGCAGGGACTTGAGATGATGCTTGTGGGATGGTGGGGGGCCGCTATTTCGGTGTTACCGCAAAACTGCGGGCCCCGTAATTGCTTTACGGGTCCTTATAGTTGTTATTTACTGCGTAGACTCTAACCTCCCTCATCTAGGGACTACACTGTGGTCCTTGACTTTCTAATTCTCAGTTGGGTGCAAACCTAAGCCGATGTTTGGATGTCACCTTGTTTGCAGGTGGTTTCGGGTTTACAGTAGGGTTGAAAGTTTGAGTACCGTTAGGGCATGCTGTTCGGAATGCTTCCGAGATCTGCTTAGTCACCACCGGCTACACTCCCTTAGGGGTGCTTATGTCAAGTCCATGTGTGGGTTCTCTAGTTTGTGATACTTCCGTGAAAGGCTTTTGGTTCAGGTCGCGTGCAGTGCTGAGCCACAGATATTTGGGCTGGCACGAAGCAACCCCCCCCCCTCCCCAAGATGACTTCAAGTCCCAAGAAGAAACAGAGCGGACTGATTTACGGAAGTTCCATGACTGCCGTAGTTTCGAGAACGTGGATAGAAGTGATATCATCTGACAGCCTCTTTAGGTGTACACCCCACAACCCCTACCCTGCTAAGTAGGACCCCTATACTGTCGCTAGGGTGTTCAGAGGAAATCTAAGTTTGGCGTAATTTCCATAGACTCACAGGGCCTAGAAATGAAAAGCGACCGTTTCGAAGTTAAGGGTTCAGGGTAATGGTTGAGGGTCTATAGGGTGTGCACCCCCAGCCTGACAGGTTTAGAATTTAAGGGTTTAGGGGTTTAGGGGTTAGGGTTTAGGGGTTTCGGGTTTAGGGGTTTAGGGTTTAGGGGTTTCTTTCCGCCAGGTATTGCTACACCAACGTCTATGCAAATGGACGGGGGCTCAGTTCTCTGGGTGCCCGGCGCGCTTCTAAACAGGGAGCTCCCACAATACAGTCGAAGGCTTCGCTAGCCTCTGTAATTCACGCAGGGTCCCAGGTACTGATATGGGGGATACTTCCCCAAATCATGGGAGTATTTCCTAATGTAGAACACCCCACATTCGACGATATGGGCACTGAGGACCCTTTCGGGTTGCTTGTCAGCAAATAAAGAAAAGAGATCTTTAGAATTCTCACGCGTTGGTCTCCCTTTATATTAATGTCGCCACTTGCTGATACTAGAATGTGACCGAAACCCTCTTCCCAGTACGCATAAGAGCCCGTATATATTGAACCCAAAAGCACCCACAGGAAACCCCTGCAAAACCCTTATGACCCTAAATCGCATGCCCAAGAGCCCCCCCTCCCCCCCCCCAAAAAAAAAAAAGTTGGTTTCGCCCCCAGCCCTGCACCTGCTCGGCTGTAATGTGCAGCCCGGGGGCTTGGGCTCAGTGGTTTCACATTCAAAGGCAACGTGTTTGGGGGTTTAGGGTTTAGGGTGGGTAGCAGTGTTTCACTGGTTTAGGGGTTGAAGGTTTCAAGGTACGGGTTTAAGGTTTAGGGGCTAAGGGTTAGGAATTAGGGTTAGGGTGTATAAGGGTATGGTATTTGCAGGTTTAAAGGGTGTAAGGTTCGAACTACATAAGTGTGTTGGGCTAGGGTTTTGGGTATCTCACACCATGGTTACACAGGGACCACAGGCGAATACTGTTACTGCTTCCCTATGTCTCACCCCAGAGCTTCGGTAAGGATCCCTACTCCCGAAATAAGGGATGATGAACCCTGAACCCTAAGAGTCCAAAACGTTAGGGATCTGAAGATGTCCCGACAGACTTTAAAACGGTACTCGATATACCTTAGGAATCCTCAGGATTTAGGGTTTAGGGTTTAGCCCCCACACCCTATTCTTGCTGGTACCGTCCCTATACTGAGGCCCTTAGCTACGTTTCAATTGCTGAGGTGAGATCGACTGGGATGCGACCTACTCCCAGGCACCAGTTTGCAAGTCCTTCGACGAAGGCCGGACCTTCTACCCTTAAACTCCTAGAAATATTTCCCAAATCCCGAAGTCCCTACCGTAAACCCCCAAAAGTTGGAAACCTGAGTAAGGACAATTAGTGCTGGGATTCCGTGGTCATTACTCTTGAGAATTGAGGCTATTGGGTTTCCATTTTTGGGGCTTCTACTATAAACCCTAAACCCTTAAAGCCCTTCGATCACGTATCCAAAGCCCGATGTCCGGATCCCATCTTCAACGCAGGAGGCTCCAATAATTCGAACGAAGACGGTTCGCGGGGTTTCGTAAGGGTACTAAAGGGGGTGGGTACCGTTTAATATAGGTACCTATGAAGTAGAACAGCTGTTTATGGCTACATAACTACTGAGGGATGTACTTTCACTTCACGCAAGTTACAAGGACTAAGAAGCGATATATGTACATCTCGGTCCTCCGTGGTCCCGTTTTGGCTCCCGTTTCGGGATTATCCTGTTAAACCCGAATAATAATTGGAAGAAGAGTTCTCTCTCGTTCAGCTTTGCAGCATGTTAAAATAGGTCCTAGACCCTAAACTCTACACCCTAAACCTTCAACTCCAAACTCTATGCCCCGGTAACCCTACCGAGGACCAAATCCCTGGGCTCAGTGTTCGCCTTGGACTTGCTGTTGCAAACAAACAGCAAACAGCTTGAGGGCTGTAGTGGGCTGTGGTCGCTTCCCTCTCTTTGATTGAACTGCTTGGAGAGATTCGAAGCATGTGCTTGTGTCTTCATCACTGGCGCGGCGCGATTCGCCCGCAGGTCGCCAGTGTCGCCTTCGCTGCCCACAGGGATTTGGTATTCGCCTCCACGAGCCGGATGATCCGGAAAAGCTGAACTTCACGCTGATGGATGGCCCCGGCCTGCCGATGTGGTGGCGAGCCAATGTTCCATCCCCAGCGCAGGCATCGTCCAAGTAAGTTATTTCGCACTGGCAGAGTTGTTTCGTATGTGTGTGTGTGCGCAAAACACATTGAAACCCCCGAACATTTAAAATTGCACAAGCTGAGCGGCAAAGGTTCCACTTGAAGAACAGATGCTCTAATGTCGGGTCCACATACCTTTCCTGCCTTGACATGCTGCAATTTGCTTCGGACACAGCGATGGGTCAGCCAGGCTCTAAACCCTAAGCTCTTAAACCCTAAACATCTAAACCCCTAAAACCCCCAAAGCCCTAAACCCTTAACCCTTAAATCCTACATAAGCCCTAAGCCCGCAAGAAGTCCATAAAGGATCCTCTGGGAGCGGATTTGCGATCACCTGCCATCCGCTCGCCGCTTGCGGCTTTGAAGCCCCGATGGATGGAATGTAGTAAAGGGTAATCTTAATATTAAGAATAATGACAACACCAATAACAATAACAGTAATTGTAATAATAAGAACCATTCTTATTGTTATTGGTATTACTACGATTATTACTGTTGCAGATTATTCCTTAGTATTTCTGAATATAGAGCATTACTATCCACGCCCCCTCCCCCTAAGAAAAAAGACAGCTGCTCTGATTAGTGAGGCCCCGATTTCGGGGCTTCACTAAACGAAAGCCAGCTTGAGGTTGAGTTGCTTCCTAGGATCACCGGCTCTGATTTAGGGTTTTAGGCTTGATATAAGGGAGCTTGGCAACTTGTCATCCTTGGCTTTGCCTAGCCATTGCGAGACCTTGAATCTCTTGTGGCGTTATATGTTAGGTTGATCTTCGAAGACTTGAACCCTTTTGGGGGACCCGGCTATTGAAGGAGAGAGATTAGGCTTCAAGCCCTAAATCTTAAACCCTGAACCCTAAACCCTAGGCCGTGGCGGATTAAAGCACGAAAGCTTCCCAAGCGAAGCGAAAGAATGTGGAAGCCTCGGACATCGTGTTCGGGACAGGAGCTTTGAAGATAGGGTGTTGGAGTTTCGGGCTTATGGCCAGCAAAACAAGCAGTACTAGAATTCCGCCCTAAACCCTGAACCGTTCAAGCCTCAAGCCAAGTGGACAAGAAGACCGCCCTAGGTGCTTCCGCCTGGAATATTTGCAAGATCCTGATACGGAGGACCCTCCATAAGGCTAGCATGAACCCTTGAGGTTTTGGGAGCCCGCCCCCAGATCAGTCTGTGTCAGGCTGTCCTTGCAACGAGCAGTATGAGGTGCAGTGTGACAGCGGAATCCTCAGAAGGTTTAGAACGATTTTTATGATTAATTTTACCAGGGCCATCAGGGTTTTGGGTATCTCATGTTATGGCTAGGCTACACCCACACAAGAACTGCAGAGGATGTTGTTACTTACTCTTTCAGACCTCTTTCTTAGGGTGCAGGGCTGGGTCTCATGGTCCTGGATTGACGAATTCGCTGTCGTGAGAGCAGGGTAAGGTTTAAGGTTTAAAGTTGGTTTACGGTTGGTTTCTGTCTCCTGTTTTGGAGTTCGGGAAGTGGCTTGGGCTTCGGTGTTTGGACATACAGTCCCCCTGAATCCGCAGTGTGTCGTTGCGCAAAGAACTTGAACAAGTTTTAATACCTATACTATTGTGCAATTGAGGGTTCCTTATTGTAGATACAGTATAATCTATCCCAAAAACCTTGTTCTCATCCTTAAGGCCCCGATACTACTCCAGCCCTTGACCCAATCAAGTTAAGCAAAAAGAATGGCTTCTCGAAGCTTCAACCAACTTCAAATCCGTCGGCCTCAATCTAGCGTAAGGGTACCCTAAACCCAAGCAAAAGGCCTGGTGTGTCTCTCAGGCTTCGGCTACCAGTACTGCGAACAGCAAAGCATCGGCTGCCTTAGCCTCGAGGGAAGTTGCCGTGCAGCTAGGAAGGAAAAGTCTTGTTTAAATTATGAAGGCTGCCCCCCCGTGTAGTTTAAATTTGGCCTACTGTGTTGTCTCTGGCCTTTCAGCTTCGCTGTGTTCCAGAGGCTTCGCTGTGTTCCAGAGGTGCATGTTTCAGGGATTAGGGTTTAGGGTTTCAGGGTTTAGGTTGGGGTTTGCAGCTTCGGGGTTGTAGGCTTGAGGTTCTCTTTGTGTGATGTGGGGCTCGAGGGTTTTGGGGGGCTGGGTCGGCCAAAAAGCGTTCAAGTGTTGAGGGTTTCGGACTCGCTGCTCCCATGCTCTGCCTGACGAGGCCCTGACGAAGCCGGAGCCCCAAGCTCCACAACTCAACTTGAAACCCTACTATCGAAGCCTGATCTGCCTTTGTGCATGTGTACTTCGTCCATAAATGCCACTACGTAGTATTCCTGAAGGCTCCTTGTTACAGTTCCCCAAAACATACACACCAACACCCGACATGATTTTTATTATGATGTTGATGATGATTTATTGTGATGGTGATGATTACTATTATTCGTAGTAGTACTAACAATGGTCCCTAGAAGTCCGAGGCTTCGACCCCTTCGATGTGACATGTGCAGACTTCGAGGTCAAGTGCAAGGCTGTGAGGGCCTAGGGGTTTAGGGTTTAGGGATTATAGGTTTTGGGGATTAGGTTTAGGGAAGTTTAGGGTTTAAGGTTTAGGGCGTCTTCTTGCACAGTGGCCGATGGTCCATGCTAAGCTGGCGCCACCTCACACCAGGGTTTAAGGGTGGCGGCGTATGTAGCGAAATCTTGTGTGTTTGGTAGTAGAACTCGGTGAAACCGGAAGTTCTTTTCATGCGGCCGCTGTGATGACACCACAAGCAGCCACCCAAACCATTTCCTCTTAGGGTTTTAGGGCTTACGCCCTCAATTCCCACACCGTGAAATACATGGAGGAGTTTCCGACCGCAGCAGCGCAAAGGGAGGGCAGGGCAGGGCAGGGCAGGGCAGGGCCTTAGGACCGGCCCACCAGGCACCGGCTCCCTGAGAACCCCCCCTGTTTTGTGTTTCACTGTGGGTGAGGCGGAGCCCTTGACAGCCCAGATAGGGTTGTATTCGACCATTCTCCATAAACCCCGCATTGCGGGTGTGTGACAGCTGCCGGGCATATTCAGTGTCTGAGCACCCAGTTATGGGTGGGAACGGTCCCAGGGGCTAGGGATTAGGGTTTAATGATTAGGGTTTGGGAGTTAAGGGTTTAAGTTGTCATGGTTAGGTTTGAAGGTCAGGGTCCGGGAGATGTTTCGGGTACTGGAGGGCCTCCATACGGTTACCATCAGGTTGCTGCAAGAAGTACCAAGCGGGTTAGTGTAAGGGTTACCGTAACCGTGATTATACGCTACTTTCACGAAGGGTTTAGGGTTCACATGGCCTGTTATCACTGTTACAACAGAACTTGTTACAGGGGCCTGGAGAATGAGTCTGTGCCGTCACAGACTGGAGGCCTAGACCACATGGGTTATCTAAGTAGTTCTGTGCTTGCGCATGTCACTCAAGGTTTTAGGGTCCGAGGACTACTGTCGGGGCTTCACTCGCCGAAGCCCTGGCCTAGCATAGGGTTTCGGATGTAGGGACACACGATTGACCGCAGGAGCTGGTGGAATCCAAGATACTGAAGAAAGTCCGGTGAAAAATTTGAAATCGACGTGAATGATGATTTCAGGCCAAAACCTGGCCCTTAAGAATAGGATCCCTGTATCGGTAGGCTTATGTGGCACGGCTAGTTTGCTGAAACACCTGAATGAGATCAAGGCCAGTTACTTCACGAGCAGCCTCAGCTGTACCTATCGTAATCAGTGACTTCGCACCCCACCCTAGCCCCTAAACCCTAAACACCTCAACCCGAAACCCTAAACCCGCAACTCTGAACCCTTGACGATCCAAACCCCCGAACCGGACACTCCGAACCTCGTTCATCCTAGAAGCCTGAACTCCTCTAAACCCTCTACCTTGTAGGGTTTAGGGTTCCTGAATCCTACAACAAAATATGGCCCCTTAGGTAAGCCCTTAGGCCCTTGGCACCAGCTCCTCATCCCTAAACCTTTCAGTGGCCTGAAGCAAGCCCTGCGACAGAAAAAAACGACACCTCCAGCCCTAAACCCTGAAAAGCCGTACAGTAGAGGGTTTTGACCCGACGGCATGGCAGCCCTCAACCCTAAACCCTAACAGGACGAGTTTTCTGGCTACTGCTGGGATCCCGAGTGGGGCTCCTGCCCCCTCTTCTGCAACAGCATCTTGGTTGCCTATACCAAGGATTCGATCAAGGATTCTGCAGATTCTTCATTCGTGGTCCGCGTTTGGGGGTTTAATTTGAGGGTTTGGGCGGAGCCCCAACACCAAACCGTAAACCCTAAACCCCAACGCCGAGCAGTATAGGAGCCTTCGCCGTTGGCACGACGACCCCCAGATTTTCCCTTTCGCAATGCTCAACCCCCTGGTCTTGTGCCAAGCCGTTGCTCTTATAATATGCGTACGCCTGAGAGTGTGTTTAAGGTGGATCTAACCCGAAACCCCGAATTGAGGAGAAAGCCACCCCCCTCAAAAAGCAAGCAAATTCGAAACAGCAACAAAGCCCCCGAAACCCTAAACCCGCAGCCTGGGTTTCAGATCCGAGATCCACCCTCAAGGCTCCCAGCCCCGAACCGAAATACGAGGCCCAACGCCGAAAGCCAGGTACGGAAAACCTCTGCTTCAGCTACGGCTACGACTCGCGCCTTGGTAGAAATAATAATAACCGGCGTTCGCTCCTGAGGACCTTCGGTTCAGGATTAAGGGTTTAAGGGTCCAGGGTTTAGAATTTAAGGTGGTGAATTTGGGCTTTGGGGCCAAGGCTAGGGTTAGGGCTTTGAGTATGTGGTGCTGGAACCCGAAACCGAAAACCCTCAGCCCTCTGCGCTTCTTGCAACTGCCTGGAACAAGCACATCGGGAATCCTCGACGTGGCATGATCAAGCCCCTAAACCCTAAACCCAAGACTAGAAGCAAGCCTGAAACATCCTTAAACAAAAAACTAGAAGCAAATGCAAAATCCAGCTCTTGCTCTTCACGCTCCATGTAAGCCTCACTTCACCCATGACAGTAACCGGCTACAGCCCCCAAAAACGGAAACCGCGACCTTTAAGCCCCACCTTGACATTGAAGTCTGTCCCAGCCGCTAAGTTTAAAATCAAACAATGAAGAAGCTTGAAGATGTACCAATGATCTTCCGCTGGGCTCCCTTCTTTTATTGTACTACTACACTCTACCTGAGGCGTGTTTGCCAGATTCCCCGACCTTGGCCGATTTGGGAGGATTGTTCATCCGGTTTATGCTCTGAAGCCTGAAGCCCTAAAACTAAATCCCAGACCTCAACCCTATGACCCCACAGCTGCCTGCACTCTCCACCTAGTTTCAGTTCTACTCCCAAGCCCAAACCCGAAAATCCATTAGAGGGTTGACAGAAAACACCACCACCACCACCACCACAACAACAACAACAACAGCAACAGCAACAGCAACAGCAACAGCAGCAGCAGCAGCAGCAACAACAACAACAACAACCATCACCCTATGTAAACCCTCAAACCAACAATTCCACAACCGTTGGCTGGTCATTCCACCGCCTCCCTCTACAAGTCGACCCTATAGCGAGTCCTTATACAGACTTCCCAGAATCCTCATAGAACCTGCCAGGCGCCCTACAGAAGAAGCTTTCGAATAAACCCAAACGTCCCTCATCCCCCCCTCAAACCCTAAACCCTAAGCTAAACCCTAAACCCTAACCCTGAACCCCCCCCCTCCCCCTCAGCCACCCTCCATGTTCATCTCTGGAGCTGCCTAAGGGATGGCAATCAGAACTTCTCGGTCACATCCTCGGTAGACAATCGCCTTTTTCCGTTACGGGGTGACGTTTGGGAATTCTAGGAGCGGTTTGGTGTCTAGGGTTCGGACCATAAGGGTTACTATGGGGCATCTCAGGAGAGCTGCCCTGGGCGGTACATTAGGGGTTGCGCTTTGAGTTGGGGCTGGCAGGAGCTTTACACAGGTTTGGCGGAGGGTAGGGGCGGGGGTTCGGCGGTTAGGGGGGTATTCAGGGATTTGGGGGTTTAGGGTCCTGAGATGAATCTTTTAGGGTATTCGGGCTTAGGAGTTCAGGGTTCGGGTTTAAGGTGCGTTCAGTGGGGCCTTTCAACATTACATGCATGCGTGCACGCATGTGTATATATATATGTATATATATATATATATATGTATATGTATATATATATATATGTATATATATATATATGTCTGTGTGTGTGTGTCTGTGTCCGTGTATGCGTGTGTGTGTGTGTATGTATGCATGCATGTATGCATGCATGCATGCGTTCGTATTGATGCATTGGCGTATTTGCCGTTTAGATTAGGAAAGAGAAATCATCGCCTACATGATAGCAGTACTGACAATACTAACAGGTAACAATCTGGATAGTGCTGCTTGAATGATGGAGGAATAGCCAAAACAGCTGTGACCAGAAGCACCCTTATAGGCCCTTGATACTTCTACTGTGATATACCCCTCATGCCTCCCTAAACCCCTAAACCCTCCCAAACCCTAAACCCTAAACCCTAAGTTCTAATTCTTCATAAGCCCTACACAGGCCCCAAACCCTTTCAAACCCCAAAACGCGCCTGTGGAAAGCTGATGAAAGTTATCAGGCATTGTAAAGTTCCTTCTTCTTCAAGTGAGGTTACCGTAAGAGTTACTCTAAGGATGCTATACAGGGTTATGGGAGGTTATGGGCCCCTGTTAGGCTTCCCTTTAGATCGGTACTACGCAGAAGGATTAGTTGAGTCGAGACAGGACTACCAGGAGTTCTGCGCCCCGAGCTCGACGGGATGTCCTTGCAATGAGCAGTGGGGGCGCCTGGAATTTCAGGGCATTTCGGGGGTCAGGGTGTTTATGGTATAAACCCTACACCCCGAAACCTGCAAAACCCGGACCTTGATAAGCCTTCTCGGGGTTTCCAGAGCGTTTTAGGCTTTAGATTTCCTGCAGGTATGTGTTGTTTCTTTTGTTTTATGTGGTGAGTTTTTGTTTGCCTTCCTTGAGCTCTTGCCGCCATCAAGAAACTCTAGAAGCCTTTGCCCCGCAGACTTAGAATTGGAGAGCGATCCCTACCAGTCGCCGCAAAACGGCCTACCATATATGTTTCTTTAAAGGGGTAGGTCTTTTGGGTCACAGGTAGATGAGGGCCGGCCAGCTTCAGCCATGTTGGATTTCGGCCCTTGTGGTGATTCGCTTCGTGTCTTAAGCCATTGCTTCTCGAATGGTGCATCGTGCGGTGATGCCGAGCAACACTAGAGATGCATAGGGGCCACAGTGTTTAATATCGGACTCGGAACATTTTGGAAATGCCGTAAAATAGTCAGGCCGCCGTATTCGGCGAGTGGCTGGGGTTGTTGGCGGATCCTATTCTGTAGAGAAGTAAGTTAAGATGATGCTTCTGAAGATTATCCTGAACCGTGTATTACACAAGTCGCATTTCGGTTCTCCCCTATGCCTCAAAACGCCAGAGAAAAATGCAACAACTAACACCCTCTGTGAGTGGTTTTCGGGATGTAAAAGTAGAGAATCCTGATAGAATGCTGACAGGCAACCTTACAGGAACCCTTATAAATATACAGAAAGGGTTCTGCACCCTGAAAGGAACCTTGACAGGAACCCTCAAATGACCATAGACCTAAAAGCCCCAAACCCTTACAGGAATCTCGAAAGGATCCTAAACCCTAAACCCAAAAAGAAGGCCTTCAAGGACCTTCCTTCAAAGGAATCTTTGAAGGAACCCTTAGCCCTGAGCGAAGGTTTGAGCAGAAGTGCACGGATCAGTGGGGTGCGGAGCTTGGGATTGGGAATTCCTTCCCTGCAGGGCGCCGGGCTTCGTGACCTTGAGGATTTAGGGTTTAGGGTGTAGCTGAACCCCAGAAGTTTTACAGAAGAACAGCCTTTTGTTGGTGTTGGACCGTGGTTGTACCTACTTTAGGGGTGTAGGTAGGGTTACCCCTATATAGACTAGGGTTTAGGGCTTAAGCCCAGTTTAGGGTCTACCCGAAGCTTCAACAGCACAAGAAGTCTCCGTAAGATCTCCAAACCGTATATTAAAATCAAGCCCTAAACCGGAAAGGTTTCAGCCCCAAAGACTCAATCCCAAAACCCCACGCTCTAAACCCAAGGTTCAGAATTTTTTGGGACCTCCCGGGACGACGCTCCGTACCCGGTAACATAGGGGTCTTAACAGCTGGAACAGGTTTCTTGCAGGGCTGCTGTGTCTGGTTTGGGCTTGACCGCCGACACCCAACTACACGCAGGTCCTTCGAGCGTCAGGTGCCAGCACCGAACCTCTACGGCTCTAAACGCTAGCTTGTGTCGTGGGAATAGGATTTGAAAGCGAAATCCGAGCTCGAAGCTTGCAGCCCCGAGCCCGAACCCAAGCATCGGAGAAGCTTAAAGATCCCTCAAGGGGCTGAGGGCCGTAAGTTCAATGCACATCTGTTTCATAGGCGGCTTAAGAAGAAGTAGTCCCTTACTCACAGTTCCTGGGATCCTGAACATAAGTATACCAGAAGAATACCCCACGGCTGTAAACATGAATCTGACTATTACGGACCCCATAGGCCCTATGGAAGCAGTTCAAAAGGCAGGAGGCTGGTCCTCCCGTTGACCCCTCACCCCGGCTTCTGGGCTTTGCATCCCTGACAGAGATTTGCATTCCCCCCAAGTCCGACCCGACGAGGGTGTAGAGTCTTTGGGTTTAGGGTTTTGGGGTTTTGGGGTTAGGGTTTAGGGTTTAGGGTGCCAGGTTACAGCTGGTGCCAGTCGAAGTCTTACACTTGCCCCATCACCTGCGCTGACGACGAGCAGGCCAAGCGAGACCTGTTTACTCTTGGCTTGGGTAGAGACTAAGGCTGTAGGAGGAATGAAGAATGCGGGAACAGCTGCCTGAGCTACAAGTCCATTGTCCAAGCCTCAACCAAGAGTCCTGAACCCTCAGTCAGCCCCACTTATATGGACCTGCATAGCCGACCGGGCTTCCAGAACAAGTTGGAGGTTTGATTGCGGATGGAGGGATTGCCTTTGCTTCACCAAAAGGCTTTATGGTCACAATGACGTTTCACGGTTCAGGCTTCTACGCAGCAAGCCCTAAACCCATAAACCCTAAACCCCTAAACCCTAGACCCTAAACCGCCCCAAACAGCCGCAACCTGGCGTCCCTCTCTCTTCGCAGGACTGCTACCTGACGCCATTCGGATCTGATGGCGCCGCTCTTGGTAGACTGGTCTTGGTTGGGCTTAGGGCTTAAGGTTGAGGGTTCCGGGTTTGGGGCTGGTATTCTTGTTTGAGGTGTTGCTAGTTTGTTTAACGGAGTTTTAGGTCAGCAAATTTGAACAAGAGGCCACGCAACGGGCTGCAGCACTGCGGTCTGAACACGGAAAGTTTCGTCTGATGTATGGCCATCCGTCATATCGGCTGAGAGATGCTCTACGCACCCCTAAACCCTAAACTCGAGGTTGCCACACCATTGGTTAGGAGGAGCTTTAGGGCTGCTTTTCTTTATATGCTTGGCTCAGAGGACCTTTGAGCAAAGCTCGCGACAGGCCGGTGGAGGAGTGGTTTCGAAGTCGCCCATATTTTTAGACCCTTTCTGCGGGGGTCTTGATCTCCATGGTGGTCCTTATCGGGGGAAGACGTGTTAATGAGGACTCAAACGAGAAGCCAAAAGGGTTCGAAGGTGGGATGAAGACAGGCTGGGAACCCCCATAGCGTTTCCAATAAGAGGATAAGATCATATAAGAGCCGCTGTGTCCTTGTATGAGGGATCCTTAGGTCGACCTTCATGTTCATCCCAACTTTTGACATACAGTTAAACTACAAACACGTATAGAACCTAACCCTTTCAAGCATTTGAAATCTTGAAAGAACAAAATGTGGTCCCCTAGTCGGAGGGAAATATCTTTGGTCCGGAAACTGGGGAATCACTCAACCAACAAGCGCGCTGAAATCTGTCAAGCGGAAGTTCTAAGTCCAACAATCTAATAACGGGATTTGAGAAAGTAGCACTGCACTACTCCCTCTTGTTATGGTCCCTGCTTTTTATATTCATATTCGTATAGATTCCGAAAACCTTGTTCTACTTGTTAAGTCCCCAAACTCTAAACTCTAAACCCAAATCATCATCGTCATCATCATCATCATCATCATCATCTGCGCGCCTTCCGCCCCACACCGCCCAGCAAAAGCCTCCAGCTCAAATCAAACATAGCATATGTCATAGGGGTTGAGGAATTACCAATAATGTGCCATAGGGTTCCGTTTAGAACCACAAAACCGTATTCTAAGTAAAAAAGGGGGTCTAATAATTAGAATAAGGTTTTGGGGTATATTATCCTATAATTGTAATAACGATTCCCCAAAATTCAATAGTATAGGTAGTTATTGAGGCCCCTCTTTGAATCAGGCCTTTATGACTCAGTGGCCTTCCTGCCTTCTTGTCCAGGTAGGGGGGGGGGGTTAATGGCATTGCGGCTTTTAGGCTTTAGGGCTTTAGGGTTTCGGGTTTCGAGTTTTGNNGGGCTTTAGGTTGTAGGGGTTTAGGGTTCTGTGAGGGGTCGTTTTTGGTGCGCTAAGGACCCCAAACCATCCTAGGCCCAAACCCTTCAACCCACGCCCCGAAGCTGTGGGGTGTCAGGTTGAGGATGCACAAGCCGAGACGTGTACATAGGAGAGCTATCATAAGAGCACTGCTCAGGCTTAGCTTTATATAAACCACCCCTCAGTCTACCAACCGTTCATTCAAAAAAGCCGAAGCTCTACACATGCTCCAAGCACCTCGAGGCTTGCCCGACTGGGATTT
>CAJNJA010007890.1:465-15829 GCA_905231915.1 Symbiodinium necroappetens
CTACTGCTACTGCTACTGCTGCTGTGTCATCACCACCGCCATCGCATCTTCATGGTCATTCGCGTGCTCACCACGACCATCACTATCACCATCGCCACCATCAGCGTGTTCATTTGCCAGCTACCAGCTACCACCACCACTATTGTCATGGTCATATCCCTCCAGCATGAAGGTTACTGGTTACTGCGCGTCAGCACGCAGCAGGAGTTACGTAGACTAAGACGTAGTGTAGATACTGCAGGGCCTAGATTCACTTGCACGTAGCCGGTGTCGACCAAGGGCAACTACAGCAAGGGATGTGGTAAGAAAGTGTTCGACACACTCAGCAATGCATGCAAGTAGAGGTCTGAGTACTCGTGAAAAGCAGCGGCAGCAGCAGCAGCAGCACTTTATGACACTGTGCAGATTATAGTTCAAGTTCGTCAGCATCCCCGTATCATTCAGCAAAGTCCATCTTCACATCAGTAGGAGAGGAGAGGAAGGATGGTGCTGGTGAGGATCGGCATGCACTAACTCCAACACACCAAGTAATAGCAAGTGGTTGTGCGACAGAAGCAGCACAGGTATTGGCTTCAAATCTGTCTTCTGCGCAACTTCTACACCAATCGTTCATTCGGGGCCTTTTCATTTCCATTTCGACTCGGCTGCCCTGGATGGACTCGGCTACCTGAGCCTTGGCATCGTTTGGACCAGAGTCTTGTACTGTCCACTGCTTCATGCTAGCTGGTAGGCCATGGCTTCGTGGCTTTTAAATGCTTGTGCGAAGCTAGCTCCTCATCAGCTACTGAGTGGAAAGGTATCAATCGTGAAAGTTTCCCCAGCATCAAAAGAAACCGAGGTCCTGCGAGAGTTCCAGCAATCCGAAATGTGTTCGGCCATTTCAGTTGTGGAGTTGCTGCCAATCAGGAACGAAAATCCGCAGACGACCCTTCCAAACACCCAATACAATCCTTGCCTCAAGCCCTAAATCACCTTCAACAGGCTCCTCCCAGCCGAGGAATTTCGCAGCAGTGAGAAAGGGAGACCACAAACCGGCAAGCAACCAGTCGAAACCCTAAGTCCCAGTCGTGAGTGCTTCTACACCCTATACTTCCTAAAACATCAGCCCTCTGGCTGGAAAGCTAGAGGATCCCTTTCCCACTTACGCGGCCGCCGAAGTTCAACACTGGAACCCGCTTGGTGCCTCGGCCTTTCCGTGTTCGGTGCTGGGTGCTACTGGTAGAGATCTTAAGTTGGAGTTGATGAATTCGGGACCACCAGAGTTGTTCGTTACGGTCTTGTCATGTTCGGATGCAGTGTTCTGCATGTCGTTCGCGTCCCCATTTTGACATGTCAGGTTAGCCGAGGAGTTGGCAAGGAGTTGGGATAGATTCAAAAGGAAATGATGAAAGTACCGACATCTTCCGAGTGTGCAGATAGGGTGTGAGGTTGGACGCCTTCGCCTATTGACGGCCGTGGTTGGGAATGGCGTCAACAGAATAATTTTCAAGTTGTGTGGAACTTAGCAACTCAAGCTGCTGCCAGGTCCTTCCGCTCTACGATCAGGGCAAGACGGACATGTGCTGTCGCATTGTGGAGGCCGTGCGACTGGTAATTACACTTGGGTGAGAGTGCCGGCCACATTGGTGTACTACACAGAGATCGCCCAACCGAGCGATTCTGTGCGTAGCTGCATGTACGTTCCAGTTTCACTGGCTCCTGGCGAGGTATTCGGTGAAGCTGGATCACGTATTAGGCAACAGGGGAAAGGCCGAGTAAAGCACATGAAGCTTGTAGCCGATGCAGCCCCAAGACATGCTGCCCGTATGTTAGATATCTGCATCGGCGGCAGGCCCCTTGCTACTCGACGTAGATTTACATAATCCAAGTTGTATGATCCTTGCAAGACCTCTTCGCAGATCGTGCCGTGGAACTAGAGATCTCTCCGAGGGCAACTAAAAACACTTGGAGGATCTCAAGCCCGAGCTGCTGCTCTTCTTGAGGAAGTTGGAGGCAGGCCGCGGGCACGCCTTTGGCAGGTCCGGAGGTTTTTTGTGTTGTAACTGGTGCCTCCTCCGCTGAAGCGCCCTTGCAGGTTCCAGGCCCGGGAATGATGGTGCTGATGATGGGTCCCTAAGCCCTAAACCCTCAACCCTGGGACCCTAAACCCTAAAGCCCCAAAACCCTAAAAACCTAAAACCCTAAAAACCTAAAGCCCTAAACCCTGGGACCCAAAACCCTAAAAACCTAAAACCCTAAACCCCGGGACCCAAAACCCTAAAAACCTAAAACCCTAAAACCCTAAACCCTAAACCCTGGGACCCAAAACCCTAAAAACCTAAAACCCCAAAACCCTACCATGAGGAGCCTTGCCTGCGCGTGCGAGTGTGAGAGTCGAAACCCTAAACCCTGGGACCCAAAACCCTAAAAACCCAAAACCCCAAAATCCTAAACCCTAAACCCTGGGACCCAAACCCTAAAAACCTAAAACCCTAAAACCCTAAACCCTGGGACCCAAAACCCTAAAGACCTAAAACCCTAAGACCCTAAACCCTAAACCCTGGGACCCAAAACCATAAAAACCTAAAACCCTAAAACCCCAAAAGCTAAACCCTGGGACCCAAAACCCTAAAAACCTAAAACCCTAAAAGCTAAACCCTGGGACCCAAAACCCTAAAAACCAAAAACCCTAAACCCTAAACCCTGGGACCCTAAACCCTAAAAACCTAAAACCCTAAACCCTAAACCCTGGGACCCAAAACCCAAAAAACCTAAAACCCTAAAACCCTAAATCCCAAACCCTAAAACCCTAAACCCTGAATCCCTAAAACCCTAAAACCCTAAAACCCTAAACCCTGCTCAGAGGAGATCAAGGTGTTGGACAGCCAGGCGCAGCTGCAGCGGACCATCCGAAAAGAGCTGGACAGCTCGAGAAGTCATCATGCGACTAGCTCAAGATCAGAGAGATTTTTACAGGATGAAAACCTGCATCCACGAGTGTTCAAGTCGCAAGCGCATTGCCCACTTCTCGATTTGAACCAGTGTTCGGTCTTGCATGTGTGCACGTACCTTTGCATGCGAAGAGGATCAAAGAGGCATGTACACGCACGCAGCGATTCACTTGCGAAACATGGCAGAACTATATACATGCCATGCGCACTCCTCTGTCTCCCGTCTCTCATCTCTCTCTCTCTCTCTCTCTTTCTCTTTCTCTCTCTCTCTTTCTCTCTCTCTCTCTCTCTCTCTCTCTCACTTCATGCCATCAGCATGTTTGAGTAGAGCCGTGAGCACGTGCATGTCTATGTGTGCGTGTGTGTGCGTGCATGTAGGGAGTTTCGCAAAATGAAAGATAATACCAGCAGATGGTTTCCTCTGTGCAGAAAGCGAAGCTTCCCTGATCTGAAACCCCAGGTGAAGCTCTGTGTGTGCACCACTCCATTGAAGCCAGAGGGCAGCGAGGAAACGGAAGCGCAGGAGTGGCATGTGTGCAGAGACTGGGCGATGACGATGTTTACGTAGGGTTTCTGATATATTTTTGTTACTTCAAGTCCTGGTTCCACGCTCGCCGGTGGCTACTGCAGGGTGCTGTGTCCGGTGGTTCAATGCGTTTTTGACCTGTGCAGCGTCATTGAGAGGCGGATCCATGATGTCTTTGTTCTCTTTCGCGAGGTAGCTTCTGTCAGGTGAGTTCAATGGGCCAACTCCATAAACAGTCACCACCACGATCGGGTGGATTGCTTTGTCCAGAGAAATCAAGATAGAGAGTGTTCACGCCTTGGAAGGCTCCTGGGTATTGCCGTTGCTGTCGGTCGTTTCTTTCACGGAAAGACTTAAAGACTCAGGGCCTCGATTTGGTTTCAGGTCCCCCCGACATCCACCTAAAAAGGCATGATATCAAATTCTGGGACCTGGTGTCGAGGATCCCTCTAGGCAACGGCGTTGGCGACTGGCGCTGTGCAATAGATGATGATCGCGTTTGCCTTGTTCTGTTGTGACGCATGGACCATGGACCTTGGACCGTTTCAGTCTTTGTCCAGGGTGTGTTAATTTATCTCCGTATCTTCCTCTCGGCTTCTCTGTCTGTCTCTCCATCTCTTCTGTCCCTCCCGCGTTACAACGTCCAGTTTCATGTGTGCATAATTTAGGGTTTTGGGTCGGTAACTGTGCACATTCAAGGTGGCTCCCCCAAGGCCCGGGGCCTCACAGCACTGCTCCACCTGTTTCTGAGGAAGTCCCGTGACATTGCCCAGGGTGACAGACGGACAGAGGACGGATTCCAGAGGTAATCTCACCTTAGCTGGATCGTGAATCGTGATTGGGCTGCTCTGTAAAGAAGTAGACTCGGCGTGAAGTCAGAAGGACCCCCTTTATGTCTCGTTGTTCGCCATTGAAAAGCGCATGGCAGGTTCACCAACCTTCCCGGCAACCGCCCACAGTTAGCACTCGTAATCGCTCTTCATGTCCTCGACGTTTACACTTGCAAAGCAGCGCCGGGCGTATACTGCGAGGACTACGGAGATGCAAATTGCTTTCTGCCAGACGACTGCGAATCTTGGACAGAAAGATTCCCGCTCTGTCGGGCCTTGTGGCATGGCAGCCTCACCTTTCTTGTACAGCAGGCTTCTTGCACCTGGAGATGAGTAGTTCTCTTCAGGCAGGGCCCCGTTTGGACCCGATAGGGACTCCAATTCAGGAACTTAAAAAAGGTGCCTTACAACCACCTATTCTATACTATTTTAGAGGTTCCTTTTCTAAATCCCCAAAACCCTATTCTGATTATAAAGGCCCCTACATTACCCGCCTGACTGCTTGACCGGTTCTATCAGGAATCCCATGGAGCAGCAACCAGCATTCGCGTGGTTGCCACTCCGATCTTATGGGCTGCTGGTCTTCAAGGAGTGAGCCTGAATGGGGGGGGGGGGGGGGGGGGGNNCTGCGAAGGTAATTGCAGCTGCGTGTTGGCTTAGTTGCTGTTGTTTCGGTTCGGGGTTTCGGGTCAATGCATGATTGCAAGGCTGTGTGTGCATCGTCGGTTGTCTTTCGGTGGAACCTTCGGAATCGGCGAAGTGAGACAGAAGCCGGCACACTTAAAGATTTTTTCCGGGAAATTTAGTTAACCGAGATGTAGGGTCAATGTCGAGCCATTCGCAGACGACTTTTGGCACGTCTGGGGGGTTTCAAAGTCCTGTGCCGAGGGTTTCAGAGCCGGCAAACTGCATACATGCCCAGCAGAATCCAATGCCCAGGTTTCGATTCATCATTCAAGCAGACTGGGCCGTGCCCTCGTCTCGCGAAGCCATCCTGGCAGAGAGCCCGCTCAACCAGACCTTAAGGCTGCGGGGATTTGGGGTTTGAAGGGCTTAGAGTTTGGAGGTTCGCAGTTGCAGAGCAGACTTGACGAAAGGAAGGCGCATGTAGTCTCGGTTCTACCCATGGTGAGGAACGGTCAAAGGTGGTAGACTCTTATTCCCTGTCCTGGGCTAGGCGGCATCTCCCAGACATCTTCTGCAACTTGATCGAGGAGCTGGCCGCGAGCGCGTTGAAGATCTCACAGGTTCAACCGCGCAGGAAGGCCTTCAAGAGGATCTATTCACTCATCCCACTTGTTGGGGAAGCCAGGGAGTTTTTTGCGGACATTCCCAAGTCTATTCTTCAGTTGCTCATGAAAAAGAATTTCATCTTGGTGCAAGACAAAGGTCGCCACAAACTAGTGTCACCTGGTGAGGTTGTTCGCCCTGAGCTGCCGAAAAGTGTGGATGCGCATTTAAATGATGATGTCAAGCGGACATTAGAGGTGGTATTGAATCAGCGTGGCCATTACATACCGGTGGAGGAGTTGAGCAGCAGCTTGGCCGCCGCCGAGAATCTGAGCATCCAACATCTCAGTGCTACCGTCGCATTCCAGTGTTTGGACTGCTTGTCCCGTGTAGATGCCGGTGCCAGACTGCGGTCGGAATCCGACCTTGGCTTGCTTCACGTCCTGTTTCATGTCATGGCCTGTGAACTCGGCACTATGCCGAAAGCTCTATTTGAGAACCTCCGTGGTTTGGCAGCCATTCCGACCGAAAGTGGGAGACTTTGCTCCGCGGAAAGCAAGGTGTACATCGTGGACGAGGCGATGGCCAAGACATTGAGGGGATACGCAGAAGGCTTGAATCTGCGTTTTCGACAGGATATGCACGACAAAGTGAAGTCGCTGTTCAATGTCTTAGGGCTGCAACAGACCGATGGCCCCAGGTTTTTGCGGGAAGTCCTGGTACCAATGCTCACAGCTGACACTGCCGCAAGCATTCATACATTGGTCAATGCCACACGAAGTGCACGAGGAATCCTTGCATCCATGAACAAGGATCAGAGAAAGGTGATCACCGATACCTTGCAAGAGAAGATGTGGGTTGCTGTCGATGTGGTTGATGCCAGAGGGCTGAGCAGCACAAGGCCAGTCCGACCGTCCCAAGACGTTGTGCACATCTCACATTTGCCTGAGTCCTTCACTGCCTTTTTGGCTGGGCGCGAGTGGTTGACTGCAAGTCAGCTGTACTACGCTCATGCAGTTGAAGATCCTTCTCCAGCGTTTTCATGGGGTGCCTTTTGGCAGGATTTGGGGTGCTGGCCAGCCTTCAGTGTGGAGACGGATGAACCATCAACTCTAACAGCCTCGAGTCAGAGCCGCGACCTCAACTGCGTCATGCTCGCTTTGAAACGAATGCAGGCGACACCAGCCTGTGCACAAAAGGCGGCTTTGGAATTGGTGGCCTGGCTAGCTCCACATGGATCCTTCTATGCCAAATACTTCAAAAATACATCAGAAGCACCTCTTGCTAGCATGCTGTTCAAGACCGCGTGGATGCCGTCATGGACCGGCGAAAGACTGTTGGCTCCACACGATGGGTGGGTTCCAGTTTCGAGAAGTGATGACAGGGTGCGGGAGAGCAGATTTTTAGCGAGTAGCTGCTTCCACAGGGCTACCGAGGTCCTGCTTGATTCCTGGCCCTGCCTCCACCTGGCAAGATCACCCAAAGCCAACATCATCGTCCGCACCTTGAGCTACCATGCAGCATTACCGGCAGCAGCCTGGAGCACAGGAGAGATGGCTTCGGTGTACAAAGATTTGTCCCTGGCTTGCTATAAAGAACGTATTTGGGCCCCACGTCCAGATCAAGAAGACGAGCCATCGCAAGAGAGTCTTGAGGTACGTGAGTATTTGCTTCACATGCCTTGGATTTTCTTGCCCGACCAGCGATGCGGGAGCCTCAATCCGACCGACAAGGAGACAGGTAGATTCTTCACTTCAGAAGAAGTCGTTATTCGAGACATGTCGTGCCTCCTCAGTGACGATCAGCGACGTGGTCGTCGTGTCACGAATGAGATGGTCAGGCTTGTTGCACAGAGTGTTTCTGTGCGAACCGTCCGGGAGCACTACCCGGACAAGAACGTCCTGGGCTTCTTCAAAGACTGGGGTGTGGTCGCCGACGTTGGCTGGGAAGTCTACTTGGAAGTGCTGAGATTGGTGGACCGACTGGTTAGCAGAGAAGACGACGCTCATGTCTGGGAGAACGACCATGCGCTGCTTCTAGCTCGAACTTGGAAATGCTTCATTGCCATTGAAACACACACCGTCTATAATCTTGGTACTTCAGAAGCACGTCAGGTATCAGGTTGTCTGGCACGTCCTGGAGGTGGTGGGCTACTGCTCTCCGCACCCTGTCGACGAAGGTCCGCCGGTGGAGAACCGAGGCCATTGGCAACAAACTTTTAGGGTTCAGGGTTTGGGGTGCTGCGGTCGTGCTAGTAATTAGCCGCTTAGGGGCAAGCCGTTTCTCCCCTATCGCGGTGACCTTCCCATATCATAGAAGCGAACGATTGAAGAGTTCCTTCGGCGCCAAATACTTCTCAGCCTATCGTCCGTCCTCATCAGGCCAGACAGCCGACGACCATGACCAAGTGCAAGCTGATCAGGATGGCTCGTAGTATGGAAGTCTTTGGTGGAGTTACCGCGTGTTTTCTTCCAAGTCTTGGCTCAAGTATCGGGAGAGGGATTCCATGCAAGCTCGGTAGATTCAAACTGGGCTGAAATTCCCAGCGAATCTGCTTGAATTCTTCATTTTTCAGCATCGGTGCTCACAGTGCATAAGATTCGTACTTAGCCCTGCGCCGAAGGGGTGCATGAACATGTGCGAAACTGCGCGACGAAGCAAACCGACTCCCCTTACGATGTTGTGTAGGATTGTTTGTTGGCCACGTCATGCGAGACAAATCTATCCATGGGACATCATGGGGACTTCATGTCATTACGATCCGGGTGCGGGTTGGTTACACGGGGTTCAGGGTTGTTTGCTGTTTGCTGTCGCGTGAGGTCGTGCATGGCCAGGAGGTGGGTGCAGTTGGTCCGAGCGAGTGGAAACCGTGTCGAAATTTCGCTATGATCTCGATACGGTCTCAAAACGATTCCCTTATGGCTTCAAAAACGCTTATTTCAGAGTCGTAGCAAACTCGCAATCGAACCGTTTCTCAACCATGAGCGAGCCTGTCCACGCCGTATCCAAGTCGCAACGAAATCGTATGCAAATAGAACAGAGATCGTATGCCCTATAAAAGTTACCTGGCTCAATCGTATCGCAGCCCAGTCAAGGCTTTCCCTGCCCGTTACACCTCAACCATCGTTCCACCTCAATTACAGCGTGATGCCTCAGCTCGCAGACCACGCGCCGAGGCAGCACCCAAAACTGAAGCGGTACCCAAACTGAGGCAGCATGCATTTGGCATCACAATTTGGCCTAGCACGTTGCTTCCCAAAGCGCAGACCTTTTCCAACCACACCCATCACATGCATCTTGACTGCTTGCCACCTCAATCATCGATCCACTTGTATTTCATTGTGCTGCTTCAGCGCGCAGCCCGCGAACTGAAGCAGCACCGCGCAAGTGAGGCAGCACCCAACTCGAGGCAGAACGGCTAGGGAATGCCTTGACCCAAGCCGAAATCTCAGGGGCAACCACCCCTGGAATCCAGCCCCGGGCTGGCTTTACACTCTAAAGGATATAGCACCCGATTTTCGGCTCTCACGAGAAATAGTTTGGAGGTTCTAAGCTTTCCATGCCAGGTTCTCGAGGCACTCCACTGTAGGGTCTGTTGTTATTTCAGCTTAGACACCAAAATGGGTTCGCAAGTTAGATGCAGCTGTGGGACTGTTTTGTCCATTGCACGTTCTTTTTCATCGGCATTGTAACATTTGAAGACTTCAGTCGTGCGAGGATGGTGAAGAGACCGATGCTTCTCTGCAAAACTTCGTCGAGCAAGCCCGAAATCTACGGATATGCTACACGCAGTCAAAGCGGTTTCGAAAGCCAAGTGCCGTTGAGTATGTGGCAGCAGATGCTTCAAGCTGGTGGGAAGAAGCGCAGAACTTTGCGGCGATGCTTCCCAGTGCCAATGAAGAGAGCAGCTTGCCTTCTATGTTCGATGATGTTGCAAGTTTGAAGAAGTTCGATGCCGTGAAAGCAGGTAGACAATGGACAATCAAGGTTGAGGTTTGTGCTTTCAGGAAATGGCGAAACTGAAAGTGTTCGAGCAAAGCGGTAATTACTCCGTTCACCTTAGGCCGCATTGCTGTGGGTTGGCGTTGCCTTGGACTCCGAAGCTCTGACCTCAGCAACTCGCGGCCATGCCAGCCAGAGCTGCATTGTGTAGAACCCTGCAGTTGCCCAAGGATGGAAGACATGGTGTGCGTTCCGGAGCATCTTGCCCGAAGTCACCCCGCACAATGCCCTTGAAGCAAAGCTTGCTCGAGCAATCATTCTGGGCGGCGCTGGGACCTTACTGCATCTATGATCATCTATGTGACTAGGGCGAAAGCCGTTGGAGCCATGTTCACCCTCCCTTGCAAGTTCTGCAGTCGCTCAGGTCCGAAGTGCTTTGCTGAAGTTCGAAGCCCAAAACAAGAACATGCCAGATGCGACCAGGAAAGTTATCAGGGTGGCGTGGCGACTGGCGATTGCAATGAAGGTGGCTTGCATCTATGCTGCCCACAAGCGCGAGGAGTCTCTGCTGGTGCAGGAAGTGGTTGCATTGCCGGCAAGCAGACTGGAGACATGCGGAGTGGCGGCGCTGGTAGAAGATGAAGCAAACACAATCATGGTGAGTGACCGGGAAGAAGTTGTCGTTGCTCGCATGAATGCACCGGTCGTCTACCCTTTCCTCGCCGGGTTTATTCGGCCGCCTGCTCGAATTATGCAAATATGTTTCAGCTTAAGCTGGTCAACGACAAGTTGATTTTGGGTTTTTTAGGATGTGAGCTGCGCTGTTGGATTCTGGGTGGGGTGTGCTAGAGCCTGCTAGAGACCTCTGAATGCGCAAGGTCTGCCGGAAAGCGTCAACCTGCAGTGGCTCTGAACGTGCAGTCCAAGATCTACACTGCCTATGTCATTGAAAGCCACCATTCCGAACCCGTGGATGCTCTATTCTCTGAGCTTTCTCACATCTGTCCGGAAGCCGAAAACATGCGGAAGGACGACTTGAAGACTATCAGAAAAGAGACAGCGAGATCTCTTCTTGCCATTGCAAAGCAGGTGAAAGCGACGCAGCGCGTCGCCAGACTACAAGAAGGGGTGAACGTCAGTGCAGCCGTTGAGGAGCGCGTTCCGAGCAATTCCTCGATTTTCGAATTTTCAGATGGGTATCATGTGATTTTTGTTTTTTGCACGAGCAGTGCTTGAGAGCCAGGACCTTCCAGCTAACAGTCTTGCAAAACTTTTAAGCTTTTGAGTATGCTACGCGCCTGTATGATGCCAACTGTGAAGACAAGGCTCTGCACCAAGGAGACGGGGTCCAGTATGCAACATGATAACGTGTGGCACCTAACCAGGCCTCTCTCCGATATCGCGTGTGCTTATGAAGCTTACGTGAATCGTGCTTCTTCCGGTGAGATGATATGGGCGGTCTATGAGCTGTTCATGCGCAGTCACACGAAAGCAAAGCCACGACCGAAGTGATTCTGCGAACTTATCGCGGTTTTCGGGGCTGCTCACACATAATGTAGATTTCAACTTAGATCCGTGTCGATGCAGGTTTGGGATTTGTTTTTTGTTCCATGTCCATGCTCTTTTTGCTCTTTTCTTCTGCAGCCTGACGTTGGCCTGTGAACTGCACACGTGTGTTTCGTAGATTTACACACAGTACATATCAGATGCATGTGGTCAAATTTATCGTAAGTCGGTTTTATACAGGAGATAGGGTCAAAATTACCCTATACTGGTTTTAAAGCAAGTCGAAGATTGCAAACTGACGTGACCCGCCCTGAAAACGATACCCTGCACACAACAATGTTGCCATTATAACCTTAGCTCCTTGTTTCCTTCAAGAGAGAGGGTTTCGGGAGTTTGGGGTTTAGTAAAGTAAGGGTTTCGTTTTCGAGACGAAGTTCTGGAAAGTAGACGACGTCCCCACATTGGACAGAGCGATACGAGAACGATACCTAAACTGTAGCGCCGAGTGGCCTAGACGGGCCCGTGGCCGCTCGTAAACTGTCTCAGTAGTTTTCCTTGGACCCGAAGCCCGAAAGCCCCAACATTGGACAGTTACTCGAAGCTTAAACCTCAGGCCTAGAGCGACCGTCAGCATTTCAAAACGTCTTGCATGTTCTCCGGAACCACTTCTTAACGACTGTGCGATGCCGCGAGACGTTTGAAATGCAAAACAGAAGTGTAACACAATAGGGGACACCCCAATCCAAGGACGAAACTGGCATGTATATAGATTTGAGTGTGTATAATATGTTTGCCTCTGTGCTTTTAGAGCGGAGAGCGAGATAGCAAGACTTAGCAAGAGTCGAGCGAATGTCAATGTTGGCAGGATGCGATGCGAAAGTCAGGTCTCAAGTCCAACCTGAGCTGGGACCAGATTCACAATCAGCACTGGGGTTTGTCGGACGCGCTGCGCATCGAACCAGAAGAGGCTTGGCAGAAGCTTGTGGCAGGAGAGGATCTCTGGGGCAGCGAAGAACAAGACCAGGAGGCTGCTGCTTCCTCGGCACCCGTAGACCATGCGGAAGCCGCAGAGTCGCTCCACAATCCCTCAGACGATGGGTCCCACGCAACTCAGCAGCGGTTGGACACAACATCAAGGTGTTTTGGTATGGCAGATGCATCTGAAATCGCTTTCAGAGCTGGCTTCGTGGGATATGAAAGGGACACCGTTCCCGATCTTGGTACAAGGTATCATACTCCCATTGCGTGTTTCCACAAGGCAGCCAGAGCTTTCCGAAGGGTTGAGGCATGCGAGGCTGCGTGAGGTTGCGGGTGTGTCTGATCTGAGCTTGGAGCTTGAACTCGCCGAAGTGCTCTATACCTGAATGACAGGCTCTACGTAGCGCAAGAACTGACATGTAAGCTGGATCTAACGGCCAACCTTTGCAGCCGACATCGCTCCCTAAACTACGAAGTTTTATTCCCGAAGCCTGCAGGGCTTTGCCAGGCTTCCAAATTTCTTGCCGAGGCGAGCCAGGCCGGGCAGGAGCCCGAGCAAGCCTTAACCGACGATGAGGATAGTAGCGACGGGGAACAGGCCGGGAGTTTGTGTGATTATTGAGGCTCATAAAGAGTTTTAAGCTGTTGTTCCAATATTCGAGGTTGGCTTCCGAGCTGTTCCTGTAGCGGTTGGATTCCTGCACAGAGCTGGTTTTGGGCGCCTAACGCGGGGTGATTGCAGGTCCGGCTCCCTACACCAGGCCATGCAAAAGCAAGGATGGCAGTCACATGCATGCAGGGGTTAATGTAGCAGTTGCGAGGCAGTCACTTGCGAGGCAGTCACGACGGTGAGATCCATGGCTGATGGGGTTAGAGATCATCTGCGCAATGCCTTATGCTGCTCACATGTGGGTGAACATGAGGGCTTCCTAACTGGGATACTGAACCCGTGCAACCTCAAACTCCAGACCTGCGATGTGCCCAGCACTTTTGTGGCAGGTTGCTGGTTTGGACGACAGCCGGCTGCAGAGGTTCGTTGACCGTCAGGTAGCCGCTGGGCCAATGCATGATCGCCTTGGGCCCTTGGGCCCAACTTCTCCCTCATGTGTCTGACGGGGTATGGGCAACCGACTTTTTTGTGAATGTTGTGCAAATCAGCCCAAACAATACGAGTGCTCAAAATCTGGTCAACACAGCTGCAGCTACAGGTGTGAGAATGAGCTAGTGCTTGTAGGCTGGCCAGTGAAATCTTGGGACGAGAGTTTGAGCTCCAAGCATCCTAAGAATCAGAGGAGGAATCCACAGTTCGAGGTTTGAGTCGTCAGCTGCAGAAGAGTGAAAGCAGACAGGGCATGTTCGTAATGCATACTTCCATTAACGGTTCGCACTGTGCCAGGAGGTGACGACAGGCACAAGCAAAAAGCAAGCTACCCTACTGGTATATACATGAGCAATTTGAACATGCAGGCTGTGGAGTTTTGCAACCGTTCGAAGAGACTCCGATGAATAAATCGAGAAGATCCGAGAAGTGTATTTTAGTAGTCGGCCGGGTGTTTGATAGAAGCTGGAAAGACCAGGTTTACCTTTATTTGCCTTTCCTTGCCGTCCCAGTACCGGTCGGAGCCTTTCATTACAGAGGCTGAAAACCTCCTCACCTTGGAACCTCAATGCACAATTCATCTTTCAGAATGTGCTATATGTAGAAAAGCGGTTGGGACAAGCCCTATTTCTGATGTGCGAAGCGCACCCTGTGAAGCCGGGAGCCTCAGAGCCAAATATCGACATTCGACGCTGAAAGTCAAGCCGTGCACCGAACGAGCTTCGGGTGTCTCCATCCAGAGGAACGTGAAGCCGAGCGCCAGCGACCCAGCGTACGACCCGTCTCGGACGCTTTGCGTGACTCAAACGTTTGATGTCAAAGCACCCTGTTCTCGCATGGTGTGTATTGTGTTGCGTTTAGGTTTGGAGTTTAGGAGCTTCAATCGTCCATGGCTGTAGATGTTGGCTTCGAGGTCACACCCTTGAAAGCAGCTTTCGGGTTGGATGTTTGGAATGCTTTTGAACCATAAAGCCACAAGCGCCACGAGCTTGCATCACATGATGTCATGATGTAAGATCGCGATGTGACATACAGGAACTCAGGAACTAACAAGCAGTGGACGTCTTTTAACTAACAAGAGCTAACAAATATGCTTAGCAAAGTTGCTTGCTGGAATAGCAGATGTCACGCGAACTTACTGCACTCATGCTTTCTGCACGGATATCAGAGCTGCTTCAAGTCGCAAGAGGACGGAATCCGATACTGCTGGGGCCACACAACTGCTTTCCGTTAATGGTCAAGACTCGGCCCTCAGCTTGGTGCTGTGGACGATTCTGCTAGGCTGGGTGAGGACACCAGATACAGTAGCCGCAGCAGCAAGACGACGGTGTGGTACTCGTACAGCTAGATACAACCAGAACCACAAATTTGTGGTTGGCATCAGATTAGCAGTAGTCAATACATGTCCATGGCGTGCGTATGATTCTGTTTTGTTTGTTTCTTTGTAGAGGTGCTCGCAAGGTTTGGCAACGTGCAAGCACATCGGAACCATGCTTGACATGCTTCTCGTGCGTCTGTGAGCATGCTCGTTGTGACAGCTAAGCAGCACCAACTTCCCTCTGATGCCCCCATCGTGGCAATCGTGTTCAAGAACGTCATGCCCGCACTGGGTAGGTGGCACAAAGTCTCAGCCTCCGCAGCACCATCACTAAGGAGTTCCCGTCTGTCACACCCCACGGCCTGCCCGCTCCTGGCGCGGAAGGTGTTTTTTGGGATTCGGGCGACGGGAGGCTTCAAAGGTAGACGGCTGTTGTTCCAAATATGTTGTTTAACAGTCCTGGGCTGGTGTTGACTGGATCGTAGTTTGGTTGCAGCTGTGCCAGATGGCGACGAGTCACGGGTATTGTGCACGGTGGAGGGGTATCACCTCAACTGCCGAAACTAAAGTCGCTGATAAATGTCCGCAGTCGTGGAACTAAAGCTGGACGCAGCTCCGGTACTACTACGACGACGACTACTACTACTGACTACTACTATGCTACTATTGCCAAAGACTACGACTACTACTACTACTACTACTACTACTACTACTAACTACTACTAACTACTACTAACTACTACTAATAACTACTACTACTACTAGCTACTACTACTAGCTACTACTACTACTACAACGACGACGACGACTACTACTACTACTACTACTACTACTGTTTCTATTGCTGCTACTATTTCTACTGCTACTGCTGCTGCAGTGCTGCTGCTGCTGCTACTACTACTACTACTACTACGACGACGACTACTACTACGACTACTACCACGACGACGACTACTACGACTACGACTACGACGACTACGACTACTACTACTGCTACTGCTACTG
>CAJNJA010007891.1:0-15827 GCA_905231915.1 Symbiodinium necroappetens
CCAACGTCCGAACCGGACGCCTACAACCCCTAAACCCTAAACCTAATCCAAGCCCTCCTAAACCCCAACGTCCGAACCGGACGCCTACAAACCCCTAAACCTGAAACTAATTTGCTAAACCCCAACGTCCGAACCGGACGGGACGCCTACCAACCCCTAAACCCTACACTAAGACTCACCGTCCCTAGCCCTAACCCCGATGGCCAGCCTCCAGCCACTGCAGCCCGCCGCCGCCGCCGCAGCGGATGAGGAGGGGGGCTCGGGGCTCCGGTGTTGGGGGGTTCTGGCGGGTTGGTGAAAGTTCTTATGTGTTTTGGGGTTGAGGTCTATGCATGGTTCCTAAAGCCAAATAGCGGTTGCGGGTTACAAGCACCGTAAACACAAAACACAAGCACTACAACGGGGGGGGGTCGGCAAAAAGGGAATAAGGGCTCACTGCCGACCCTAGTTACTATTTGGTTTATAAGGGAACCCAAAAAGAAAAAGGGCAAAAGGGTACCACTGGGGAACCTAGTCTATAAAGGATCCCCTTAAGGAGCCCTTAAAGGAGTCCTCAACTTTTGGGTCTTGAGCCCAAGATCCTAAACTTGGGAACCCCAGAGGTAGGAGTCTCCCTAAACCCTAAACCCGAAACCCTAAAACCTAAACCTTAAAACTCTAAACCTAAACCTTAAACCCTAAACCTTAAAACCCTAAACCCTAAACCCCTAAACCCTATAAACCCTAAACCCGAGTCCATGGCACGGCCTTTCAGCCGAGGGCTCGGTACAACCTCGGCCCTCGAGGAGGAAAATGGGCTTCGGCGATAAGGCCATGGCCACTGGCTGCTCCATTTAAGAACTCCTGTAAGGGCTCCTTAAGGGGATCCTTTAAAGGCTCCTTAAGGGACTCCTGTAAGCACTCCGGCGACGTCGGTTTAGGGTTTGCTTTTAGGGCTTGGGGTCTATAGGGTTTAGGGTTTAGGGGTTTAGGGGTTTAGGGTTTGGGGTGTTTAGGGTTTAGGGTGTTAGGGGTGTTTAGGGTCTATAATAAGGGCTCTATACCACTTCTATTAGAAGGGTTCTTTAGGGATTGGGGCAGCGGAGCTTACGGCATTTGCCGGGGGTTTCAGGGTCTTGGGGTTTAGATATAGTGGCTTATATTTAGGATCCTATAAGGCAACCCCAAAAAGGAACTACTTTGGAGCCTATGGGTAGTGGCATGTAAGTGCTCAGCTTCCTTCGGCATCCTGCCGAAAATCCTAAAGGGCGTTTAGGGTTTGGGGTTTATGGGGTTTAGGGTTTTAGGGTTTAGGGTTTAGGGGGTGCTTCCTCCGGGATCTTCGCAGCGACCTTCAAGTGCCTCTGCTTTGCAGCGATCGCCTCCAGCGTCTGGAACAGAGGAAGAGGAGGGAACCTCCAGCGGTTTAGGGATAAGAAGGATGAGAAATGCTTCCAACGTTACACGCCAAGCCCTGAACCCCAAACCGTTAGTGCCCAGCTCAAAACTGAGAACTCCTTGCACATGCTTTCCTTAAGCCCCTGAACTTGGATTCATAACCCAAACCATAGTAGCCCACAACCGGGCTGGTTTCCAATGTTCCCTCCAGTGTCAAAGCCATACGAATGACAGCTTGGCACAAGATCGTTGGCTGCTTGGCAATTTCACCGATCAGTTTTATGACACCTTTAGAGTGGCAGCGTGATAGTAGCGTGATAGGGTTAGTGCTTGGCATAAAACAAACTCTACAGCAAACCTAGAACTTGTCATTGCTGGTATCTTGCCGTCAGCTCCTCCTAGAGAAAAGACACGAAAGTATGCCTGTATGTACGTAGATGTGTAGGTACATATCTATCTATCTGCCTACCTAGCTGGCAAGCCAACTCTCTGATTCATCTTATATATACCTTAACTGTGATATCTATCTATCCATCTACTGAAGCTACTGACCTATCTATCTATCCATCTATCTGTCTATCTAACTGTCTATCGAATTGTCTATCTAGGTACCTATATACACATGACAATGTACATGCACACCTCCATCCATCCATCCATCCTTACATACATACTCACATACTCACTCGCTCACTCACTTGCTTGCTTGCTTGTCTACTTACATCCCACCCACCGACTTACCCCGTGCGTATACGTATATGCATACACCTGCAGGTGTACATACACAGATTACCTATATATATATACATATATATACACATATACATATACATATACATATGCATATGCATATGCATATGCATATACATACATATACACACATACGTATATACATACGATACATACATACAGCATACAAGCCGTAGTCTATGTAGCAAAATACCAGCCAATGCCAGCTCGAGCGCACACCATGCAAAGGCTTCTTGCCTCCAAGGCCCATTGCGAGCTCCGGAAACCTGCCGCGAGTGATGGCTTTCTGTGTTAAATGAGGTTATAGAGTCTAAAGTGCAGATGCAAAGCCAGACTATACGAGTATACCATTAGTGGATGAATTAGGGCTTAGGGTGGTCTGACAAGGTTTATGGTTCAAGGTGGGTAGACTATGTGGGCCTATGGTTCAGGGCGAGACATCCAGACTACCTTATTGGGGCCCTGCGATTGCTCAAGCTAAACGGTTAGGGTTTAGGATCAGCTAACACAGCATCAACTAAACTCCCACACACCCCTCAACTTCCAACCCGACTATCAATACCAACACCTAGAACACCGAAAAGTAGCATCAACAAGACGCATACCTTGCAAAAAAACACGGTATATCAACATAGTATCTGAGAAAAGTTAAAATGCTATGAAGAAGGTGCAGTATCCCTTGTTTGGTTCCCATGATATATCAATGATTCACCTCTTGGCATCCTTCAATATTTCTTTCTTGGAAAATGATCCCACATGGCTCTCTCTCTCTCTCTCTCTCTCTCTCTCTCTCTCTCGCTCTCGCTATTTCAAAAGCTACAGAATATAGCATTGTAGTTAGTACAAACTTCGGTATCAATCGTTCTCAATGCGTTGGTTGATCACAAACATCTGTTTTGACACAATACCAAGGATTGTGAACCTACAAGCTAAACTCTACACGCCTGCGCCCCCCAGTAGGGTTGCTAAGAGTTCAGAGCGAAGCGTCTAACACTCCTTGAAGAAAAGCCATGCGAGGGGCAGTTACGAAGCTTTAGGCTTTCGTTTCTGCAGGTCCGCTGAGGCCTTTGCTCATCGAAGAAATGTACCGTCGCTCACGGTTGGAGTCTTTTCGATTTGGCCAAATCAAGCCCGAAAACTAGCCCTCTAAGTGTCCCCAGTCCCACCTCACAACCCTGAAGCCCCACCTCCTCAAACTGCACAGACCTTAACAAAAAGCGTTAATCATTTGCAAAAGAACTCGGCTCCCAAAACTTTGGAGGCAAGCCCCAAGATCTCACGAAGTTCATCAGGCGTGGCTTGGAAACACGGTGCCCCACATCTAGTGCCCCTACGACACCCAAGCCTACGGTGATAATGTGTTGGGCAAGTCAAACAACTGTAGGTGCTCCCTGTCCTTTTGTTTAGGGCTTTATGGTTGGGTGGTACTGATGTTTCAGCTCTTTGGCTTTTACTTCGCACCTCAGAGGCGCCTTCATCGAGTGACGCCCCGTCCCTGCTGAGGACCGCCACCTGCCAGGGCTGCCGATTACTCGAAGCTGTCTTCTAAGGGACCCCTTCAGTTTTGTTGGCCTTTTCAGGGTTTAGGGTTTCGCGTTTAGGGTTAATTGATTGATGGCCTGTACTGCCGGGTTGTTGAGAGGCTCGCAACCTCCTACATCCTAGCTTCGAGGATTCATAATGATTTTCTTGGGCGACTTCGAGGAGTGGGTGCGCAGGTTCTGGTCCTCAGCGTCGGAAAGCGAAGAAGTGGGCTTAATCCCTACCCATAGGCCGCTAAGTAGTTCCTTTTTGGGAGTACTTTATAGAATTCTAAATATAAACCATAAAAAAGAACTACTTAGGGGCCTATGGGTAGACCGGGAAGCTGCAAACATGGGCAAAGGGCCCTGCAGCTTCGAAGGAAAGCTGATGTCCTAGACCTTTTGGAGGAGCGACAGGTACCCAAGCATGAACAAAAAGAGGAATCATAAAACATAATAATACACGAAAAAAAAATTTATAAAGACAAAAATAAAGATAATAATAATAATGATAAAGAGTTCGTGTAGAGAGGACCCTACAACTATCGAGCATCCTACTAACCTACTATTGCACAGACCCAATAAACCTAAATCTATTTTGGGCTTATTGGATCGATATTGGCTTCCACAATTAATTGTCCGCTTCCTTATAACCTCTTGATAGACTTCGCCCAGAATCCAAGGAGCCTAGACTTTAGACAAAAAGCTAGAATACCCTAAACTTCACTTGAATGTTGAGGTTCCTGCAAACCAATACGGCCCAAAAGTATTCAATCCTAAACCCCCAAAGGCCCAACACCCGACAAAACTAAGCCTGTACGGTTTAGGGTTTAGGGCTTTTAGGGTTTAGGGTTTAGAGTTCATAGGCTTCAGGGCTTATAGAGCTTATAGGGTTTTAAGTTTATAGGGTTTAGGGTTTAGAGTTTATAGGGTTTAGGGTTTAGGGGCAGACGTGCTGGGCGGTCCTTACATGCGACGTGAACAACCATGCACCGAGGAAGGTGGAAACTGTATAACAAAAAACCTCCCTCAAACTAATATGTACTAGAGAAGAGGATTGCGACCGACCATGCAGCGAAGTTGTCGAGAACAATGAGACTACCCATAGGCCCCTAAGTAGTTCTCTTTTATGGTTTATATTTAGGATCCTATAAGGTAATCCCAAAAAGGAACTACTTAGGGGCCTATGGGTACTTGTGTACTACGATGGCCTATAAGTCCCCGTTATTCAGGAACATACGGCTCTAAACTGTACTTGCGGGCTCTAAACTGGACTTGCGGGGTATCTGGAATAAGTACTAAGTCAGTCGGGACTTTGTGAGGATCCTTATTTCAAGACTCCTCTATCCGTTCAACCTCCAAGGCACCGTATATGGTCACCTCCAAAGACAATTTCTCATATCTGACGAGCTGAACCCCTCCCCCCCGGCCATAGGAACATACGTAAACTCCCTCTGTATTGCGATCAGAAAGTTCAAAAGCCTGTATACCCACAGGCTCCATAGTAATTCCTTTTTGAGATTACCTTAGAGGATCCCAAATATATGAACCACAAAAAGGAACTACTATGGAGCCTATTGGTAATCCCAACTTAGCAGCCTTTAACCACAGTGGCTTCCGGTGAGATGCACCTGCGCTGCGTCCGTCGTCCTCACTGCCCAGGAGGTTGGCCAGGGCCTGTCCAAATCAAACTCCTTATCAACTGAAGTCGTAAGGGTTTGGGGCTTTTGGGTTTAGGGTTTAACTCCTTATCAACTGAAGTCGTAGGGGTTTGAGGCTTTTGGGTTTAGGGTTTAAAATAGGGTTTAACTCCTTATCAGCTGAAGTCGTAAGGGTTTGGAGCTTTTGGGTTATATAAGTCAGGCTTCAAACAAGTTTCACCGCACTGTGTGGCCAATGCAGCTCCTGCTTCGGGGGTTTGGGGTGAAAGTCAAAATGCATGGCTGCTCTATCAGCGCTTTAGGGAGGCCCCAGTACGTAGAGAAGCACTGCGGGAACTCCCAATGCGCTGTGCCTTCAGCGTCCTCACGGCCGCCCTCTCGCCTGGGCAAGATGCTGGTGTTGCACGTTTAAGGCTTGAAGGTCTGAGAGTCTATAGCTTAGGGTTTAGGGTATAAGGGTTTAGGGTTTAAGGTTTCGGGGTTAGGTTTTAGGTTTTAGGGTTTAAGGTTTAGGGTTTGGGGTTGCGGATTTAGGGTTTAAGGATTGGGAAAAACCCTGTTTTCGCTTTCCCTCTGTTTGAACGGCTGCCCGAACTTTGGGACTTGAATTCCCACCAATGCATGCAAGCGATCCTGTAGCAAAAGGCAGAAGCGTACTGAACTTTTCATTTCTCCGCTTAGGGCTTGGGTTTAGCGGTTAGCATCAGGCTTGACGTCGGGGTTTGGACAGATACCATACCGGCCTCAACTACGAGCCACACACCCGAAACAACGAATCTCCGCAACATGCGAACCCGCAAGAAGAGCGCAACCAAACACCCCTCCCCTGGCACAAGAGCTCAGGTGTGGGCGCAGCTGCTCAAGGAATTCTCCAGCCATAGCATCCGGCGATGGCGCAGGGCCTGGCCCATTTGGGATCTAGGGAGGTGATATAAATCCTGCATTACCCATAGTAAGGAATAGACCCTAATTTCCATAGTCTGGGGTCCTTAAGGTAATGCAGGATTTATATCATCAGCAGCAGGGACGGGGGTTGGGAGATTGTCGCTTCAGACCTCATTTCGGACTAAGGTTCCAAGTGTGAAGCATGGCCCCTACCCATAGGCCCCTAAGTAGTTCCCTTTGAGGATTACCTTTTGGGATTCTAAATATAAGGCACAAAAAGGAACTACCTAGGGGCCTATGCGTAGTAAAGGAAAGGAACCTGCGCCACCTTTAGGGCGACCCTCCTAACGAAAACAGACGATCTCAACTTTCAGGGTTCAGATCCTGGTCTAGGAGCTTAGGAGCCTAAATACATAGAAAAGGGCTTGGAGAGTGTATTATAAGCGTGACTTTTCTATACCAATTTACCAATTCATCGACCCCTGCGCGCAAAACCTCTAGAACCCCAAACCCTCTGTCAGGGTGAAGAAAGCGCACATGCATTCTCCAGAAGTGCAGAAGAGCTGCCTATTGTTGCGTCGGCCAAACTTGCACGAGCAAAAGCCTACGCACCCAACCTCTACAAGAGCTGCCCTAAACCCTAAACCCTATGGTTCATATCTGACAAAAAAAGCCTCCGCAACATCTCCAGAGGAGCTGAACACAAAACCCCACGGCCCCAAATTATCCCTGCGCCAAAAAAGCCTCCAAAGAACCCCGGAGGAGGCAATGCTAGGCATGAAGGGTTTAGGGTCTAGGGCTTTGGGTTTAGGGTTTAGGGCTTTGGGTTTAGGGTTTAGGGTTTAGCCCAAAACTTCACTGACATGGCTCCCTAATTAAAGTCTAAACCACATAACCCCTACACCCTGAAGGCTATAAGCCCCAAATCCCTAATCAAATCCCCCATCCCAATAACCTACAAGCCATACATCCCTATAAGGCCTAAACCCTGTAGGCCCTTTAAGCCTTAAACCCTGAAGCCCTTTCTAATCCTTACTGGTCCCATCGTATCGCTGAGCCTTTCTTTTTTGGCTGTGAGGTCGACTCTCCAGGGGCCCAGATGTCTTGCAAAGCACCTCCCAAGGCTCTTGTTTCGGGTTTAGGCCATGGTTTAGGCTTTCGGGTTTCGGGTTTAGGGTTTAGTTAGGGTTTAGGGTTAGGGTTTAGGCCATCATATTCCTTCCATCGCCATCGGCCGTGTATCCTACCGTGCAAAAAAACACGTCTGTGATCTCATCTTGATTTCGATGTGCACCGTCCACCATGTTGCGTTCAGTGCTACGGCAGTTGAAGATTAGGCCGTCCTCTAGTCTAGGGTCGTAGGCCATAACCTCCGAGAACCGCCTTACATGTGCCTAGAGAACTGCGCATTACAGGGATGTTGTAGGCATCTTGACATATTGATCGCAAAAGCACCTAGAATGCGGCTTTGGCCTTCTGCTCAGTGCAGCTCTAGATACTCCCTTGCACTCCCTGTTTTCTGGACCCTAAACCCTAAACCCTCCCAAATAAGCAAAAACGGCGGCAGTGGCCCCTGGGAGCTGTTAAGAATCTTTCGTAAATAGGATCCGGATACTCGTATAGGGGCCTTGATAACTACTGCTGGTGATACAAATCCTGCATTACCTTCGGGACCCTAAACTATTGTAAATTATGGTCTATTCCTTATTATGGGTAATGCAGGATTTATACCATCAACCGTAGGGTATGTTATGCTATACTTAACTATAATAAGGAATCCTGTGGAATGCTGTTGGTACTTATCTCTGTGTTTGAACCTCTCCTAGCCCCTCCATCTACCCTCTATCACACCCTAAATACCATGAATCAGGACCCTTTACCCCTATTTGAGGGTTTAGGGTTTAGGGTTTGGGGAGGTCCTGGTATCATATCCTCAAGGCTTCAATACTTCGTCAAGACCTAAACCCTAAGCCCTAATCCCTAAACCCCAGCTAGCGCCTGCGGCGGCTTGTGCAGCCCAGCCTACAGCATCCAAGCCATTCGGGATGCGATCCTCGGCTTTTGGTGCTGGTCCGTTGGGGTTTCAGGGCTTATAGGGCTTTGGGGTTGGGGCTTTACCCATAGGCCCTAAGTAGTTCCTTTATATGTTTTATACTTAGAATCCTATAAGGTAATCCCAAAAAGGAACTACTTCGGGGCCGATGGGTAAAGTTTAATTACGGTTTGGGGTATAGGAATTTAGGGCTTCGGTGAAGGTTCGTTGGTGCAAGGAAGCCTCGGGTTCTTTCCGTTACAGACAGGCTACTTTTCGACAATAAGGATACGTAGGGATTTCAGGGATTTAGGCGCTTTTTCAGGAGACTCAACTTCTGGTCCTTCTAAACCTGGCTATCACTAGAGCAGCGTAGTCTGGTGGAGGCCATGGCCTCATTCAAGGAACCACGCTGCTTGTGCAAAGCTTTTTGTTGTAGGGGACTTTGCCCTGGAAGCCGTTTTAGGGTTTCGGGTTTAGGGTTTCGAAGCCCAATTACCCGTGTAATGGGTTGCTGCACCTACGGGTCATAGTGGGACGCAGGCCTATTCTGTCTATACAAACAGCTTTGCACTGGGCTCCCAGAGGGACGTAAACATTAAGGACGTCAGGTTGCAGGGACCACTTGTGGGATCTAGTTGCATATGCAGTAGGGCACAGGGTATACTCCGAGAGATCAATTTGTACGGCCGAACGATTGGTATCAACAGCCAGTGCATGGGCTGGCAGTACTGTTCGTAGCATGTGTGAGGCTGAAAGCAACGCAACTTAGAGTTACTGTTGAACCCGCTCGTCAGAAACTGCTCCAAGACGAGACCTACAGTACAACGAACGACTGAGGACGCTGTTGGGGAGACGGTGGTCCGGGTAGTTGCGATCCGGATCTGTAGGAACTCCGGTTTTGAGGGGTTGGTGTTTTAGGGGGATGGGGGTCCCCTTTTCAGCACCGTTTCAATGATCAGGGTCTATACGTTTAGGGCCTTAAGGGGTTTAGAGGTTGAAGGTTTAGGGGTCTCTGGGGCGTTACGTACTACCAGGGCCCCACCAAACACTGTGGAAGCCAGAACAAACTCGACAGAGCAAACCTTTAACCCTAAACCCTATGGCCCTATAGACCCGAAACCCTATGGCCCTATAGACCCTAAACCCTAAACGCTATAGACCCGAAACCTTAAAGGTGAATCTCTGAAGCCGGGGAGCAGCGACCTTTTCGGCTATCAGGTTCACCGTCTCTTTCACTTTTGAGACTTTGGCCTGCGGCGTGGGGCTCACTGAACCTTCAGGGTTTAGGGTTTAGGGTTCAGGGAAGCTCCCAAAAAGCCTAAATCCTAAACGACCCAAACCCCAAGAAGCCTGAGCCCAGCAAGAGCTCAAACACCTCCCACAAACACCAACACCCCAAAGACAGAACCGCCAAAACCCAATGAAGCTTAGTTCGCAAGCCCTAAAACCCCAAACTCTGACTCTGCCCCCTATAGCCCCAAACTCGAAACCCCACACCCCAAATAAACCCTAAACTCCAAACCCTGAATCCCAAAACCCTAAATAAACCCTAAGCCACAAACCCTAAACCCTAAACTCCAAAAACCCTGAACCCCCAAACCCCTCAACCCCGAACCCGGAATCCCAAACCCTAAAACCCCAAACCCTACAACCCCAAAACCCCTCAACCTGCAAGGATGCTATAGGGGCCTTAACAATTAGAGTAGGGTTTTGGGGCCTGTTCCCTAAACCCTAAACCCCTAAACCCTAACTCCTAAACCCGTAAACCCAATTCTAGTTATTTAGGCCCTACATTACCGACGCTCCGACCTCATCTTCCGAGCCGAGGCCCAAAGTTCGCCTGAGGCTTAGGTGGAGCTTGCGGTTTAGGGATTGGGGTTTGGGGGGGTTAGGGTGTAGAGTTTAGGGTTTGGGGCTTAGGGATTGGGGTTTGGGGGTTTAGGGTTTGGGGGATTGGGGCTTAGGGCTTAGGGTTTGGGGCTTCGGGTTTAGGGTTTGCTCAAGGTTTGGGGTGTAGGGGTTGAACTTTGGCTTTCAAAAGCTCTGGCAGCTCCACTGACTCGGGCCGAGCTGGACGCTTGATCTGGTCTCGGAGGGGCGGTGACTCCATACCCTTGGCCGTGAGATCAAGCACCAGTGCAGATGGATCCAGGGGTATGATGTTGCTTCGGCCAGGCCTTGCATTGAAAAGGTTTCCGGGCCTGAGAGCCGGCTTTGCCGGTGGCAAATTTTTCTGCAACCTGTCGCGAGCAAGGATGTTGGCATTCAGTCTGGCGACGGTGGTTTTATGAAACCTGGCCAAGTTCTTGTCCCAGGCAGGGTTCTTGGAGCCTCTTTGGTTCGGCTTCTGTACGAACTTCTCGCGTTCGAAGCCTGGGCCAAGGCACGTCTCCTGCATGGAGTCCGGGTCGTCGTTGTAGTGCTTCACCAAGGAGTCCAGGGGTTGGGGTTCGGTCGGACGTTCGTCAGTCGCCTGTTTGATGCACCCGCTCTCTTTGCGGGCCTTTCTTGTTAGGATCCCTATATGATATCTTCAATTCTTATCCGCTTTCAGGTCGGTGGAGGGTTTAATACTCAGGCATCTACATTTGTCACAACCTTGCGGAAGTGACGAAGCCCTTAAAGCCTAAAGCCTGAAACCCTACACCCTCATACCCTTAAACCCCTAAGTCTAAACAAAACCCTAAACTGAAGCCTTGAACCCTTAAACCCTGAAACGCCTGAACCCTTAAACCCTTAAGCCCTAAACTAAACCTTAAACCCTGCAAACCCAAACTAAACCCTCAACCCTGAAACCCGTACATCCGAAAGTAAACCCCAAACCCTCAAACCCTTAAGCCCTAAACGAAATCCTATGAACCCTTACGCTCTAAACATCCCTAAACTAGGTCCATTTGGGGTTTTAAACCCCAAATGGACCTCGGGGCCGTCTGAGGCACCCACTTCCACTCGGCTGAGGCCGGTTCGTCGCCGGTAATGCCAGCCACAGCTCCTCGAAACAACATCGTCGCGGTTTTTGGGGGGAGTTCAGGGTATTAGGGTTTTTTGGGGAGCTCTGCAGGGGCTCATTTGGGTTTGGGTTTGGGATTGCAAAAAAAGGGGCGGTGGTTCTTTTGAAGGTTCCGCATAAATCCTAGGACCAAAATCCTAAACTCGGGAACCCGATAAACCTGCGGAGGCCTTACCCATAGGCTCCAAAGTAGTTCCTTTTTGGGATTACCTTATAGGATCCTAAATATGAACCCCCAAAAGGAACTACTATGGAGCCTCTGGGTAACCCTAAAATCCTAAACAGCGGACGCGCGGAACCTTAACAAGGCAACTTCACGGAGGCGAAGAAAGAAAGCGTAGTTGGGGCTCTTTACCTCTTCGGAGACGTCTCCACAAAGCTTCGCCCTAAACCTCGATAAAATGGCCGAAGTGCCGGCCCGCAAGCAGGCAAATTCCCCTAAACCCTAAACCCTAAACTGGCCCTAAACCCTAAACCCTAAACTCTAAACCCTAAACCCTAAACCAATCAAGCTCACGGACATTGCTGCGAGTGGATGGCCAGCTCCCGATCCAAAGCCTACCCATAGGCCTCTAAGTAGTTCCCTTTTATGGGTTTCTATTGGTTTAGGGTTTAGAGTTTAGGGTTTATAGGGGTTTATATTTAGAATCCTATAAGGTAACCCCAAAAAAGGAAACTACTTAGGGGCCTATGGGTAAAGCGAGGATCGAGGGAAACAATCCTGCCAGACACAGCGCCCTAAACCCTAAACCCAACCGGGCCTACCTCAGGGTCCTGCCTGAAAGTAGAACTCCTGCAGATGGGGTGAACGAAACCCACAGAAGGTCACAACCCGCAAAAGGGACCTATCAAAGGAATCCCTTCAGGTACCTGCATCTCACCGTCGGAACCCCTGAGAATCGAAACGGCCACGTTGGTACGATAGGGGCCTTCATATAGTTAGACTAAGGCTCTAGCGTAGATTATAGTCCATTTTGGTATGTTACGGTAGAACTCATACAGGATCCAGAAGGAATGACTGTTACCGAGAATTCCGACCCCTCAATTTAGAAGCAAGCGTCCTCCAATCATGTCTGCGATCATCACGTCCTCATGCGACAGCATCAGGGCTCGACAAAGAGGGCATCTCGACATTACCCATAGGCCCCTAAGTAGTTCCTTTTTATGGGTTTATCTTTAGAATCCTATAAGGTAGTCCCAAAAAGGAACTACTTAGGGGCCTATGGGTAACTTCCGGCACCGATAATTTTGTAAGGGCCCAGTGTTGCGATATAAAAGCATGCGTTACACCCTTCAACAGAGCAGCTTAAGGCGAACCATAGTAATCGTGTGGAAACATCCCCTAAACCCTAGGCCCTACACTAAACCCTAAACCAGTCCTAAACCTTAATCCAGACCTTCAGCTCAAGCAGAGGGATTTCTATTGAGAGTTCAGAGGCTGTCTGCGTTTTAGGCTTCAGGGGTCTGGAGTAGGGTGTTGAGGTTTGGGGTGCTTGACGGCTCCACGACCAGATACGAGAGCCTCGCCCGAATAGAAGAGCCAAATCCAAAAATTGCTCTATACTGCCCTGCTCAAACTAAGAGGAAAATAACCCTCAAGCTCAAGAGCCTACTGGTTACAGTACCCTTATCGGCTCCATGGATTTACCACCGGACTCCTAACTATAATCATCGTAGCCAAAGAGCCGCCGTGGAGGCCAACTCGGCCAACAACGTGCGGCGAAAGGCCTCCTCCTGTGGAGGAAGCTTTTATCTTAGAACAAGGTTGGCCTGCGGGACTACAGGGGTTCGAAAGGGGTTATATTTATATACAGGTTTCAAAGAGCAAGGTGTTCTGGTCTTCGAATATTGTAGTATATTAAAGTAATGTATAGCATAGTTCAGTATAGCTTGTTCGAAATTTGAACACTGCTTATTATACAGAAAATCCGAAGCCCTCGACTAGTATAGCACGGTACACTATAGAAACCGTACAGAACAGTTTGGTATGGGTTTTGTTCAGTGTAGGGCTTTTTCAGCAGCTGTTGGACAGAGCGCGCGGTTTTGGGAAAGGCTTCAGGGTAGGGAGCTGTCGGTTAAGAACAAGAAACAGTTAGGTACTGTCTCGTGTAGTAGAGTATAATATTGTACAGTATGTGACGCTACTTGTAGAGTACAGCAAGTTTAAGTATAGTACAGAATAGTGGGGTATAGCATGGCATAGTAACTGTACTGTACCGTGTACCGTGCAGCACAGCAAAGTGGCGTAGTCCATAGTCATCGTCTAGCCTGTTCTAGTCTAGATCTGGTCGAATCATGTCTAATCTAGTTTCGTGCAATGCGGGAATAGTGTATAGAGTATTGTATATCCCAGAAACGGCTTAGGCTTTCGCCGACATGGTTTAGGGTTTTCCACAGCCTCCTAAACCGGAGACCACCTGAACTCCAATTCTCTGAACATGCACCGCCTCGATCAAGGAGGAAGCCAGGTCTAGCAGCCTCGGAAACACTGTAGAGGCTTTCGGCTTTACGGCTCGGCTAGGCTTTGGGAGGGTCTGGGGCCGTCATTCCTTGATTCTTCTGGCATTGAGGGCTGTTAACGCCCGGGCTGTGGAGCTCAGGGTGTTGGTTCCCAGGGGCTCCCTCTGTTGTGGAATTAGGCCCCAGAAAAGACCATCGTTATCATGGATTTGGGGACGACATTTCCAACCCTGGACCCTAGACCCTAAACCCTAAACCCCTAAACCGCTAAACCCCGAAACCCCTATAGACCCCATGTCGCAGTAGCTGTGGGGCTTCCTGTGGACCGATCCGACGGCCGACGCCCAAAACCCCCGAGCTTCGTAGGATTCTGGGAATCTCACTGGAAGGTTCAGGTCTTAGCTATACTTTCATAAGGGTTGCTAGGATTCTTCGATTTTGGGCGCATAGGGTCTTAGGGCTTATTCTAGGGTTTCCAAAGCCTGGGTTTCAGTTTTGGGGTTCAGAGTTTTTTGGGCTTTAGGGTTCAGAGTTTTGGGGTTTTTAGGGTTCAGAGGGCCGGCATCTATTCTTGGGAGCTTTCGCAGTTGGGGGTCTCCGGGAGGCCCTGAGCGGGGGGTTGAATCATACTTACGACTACCCATAGGCCCCCAAGTAGTTCCTTTTTATGGTTTAAACATTAGGGTTTTAGGGTTTAGGGGTTTAGGGTTTAGGGAGTACTACTAAATTACATTGAGAACCCAATAATAAGGTAATCCCAAAAAGGAACTACTTAGGGGCCTATGGGTAAGGATGGCAGCTTCGGGCTTGGGGGGGTTAAGGGTGCGCACTTTGGGTTTCCGGTTTGGGGATACAGGTCTACCCATAGGCCCTGGCCCCTCTGTAGTTCCTTTTTGGGGAATACCTTTTAGGATTCTAAATGTAATCCACAAAAAGGAACTACTTAGGGGCCTATGGGTAGGCATGCGAACCGCACTTCAGATAAGTTTCCGGTTTGAGATGTAGCATGCAGGGAGCTGGGACCAGCTAAAGCCTAATAACCCCAAAGCAAGGCACCGCAAGTATGTATGCGGTGCTTTGGGGTTCCAGGCTTTAGGATATGCACAACTTTTGGCGGTGGAACAACATCCTAGGACGTTTCATCCTCAACTTTCTCACTCCTAAACTGTCCTAAACCCAAACCTAAACCCTTAACCCCGTCACAGCTGTTGATGCTTTGCCCGCAGGGAGAGGCCCGGCATGCATCCAAGTAGCAGGACCGTGTCATCGGATCGTCCATCGGCCGTCTTCCTGAATCGTAACCCGCAGGCTTCAAAGGACCCGAGAGCTCCGGGGGTCTATAAGGGCTCCGGTCGTGTTTCCCGGGTTCTGTATGGGGGTATTGGGGCTTAGGGTTTTCTGGCTTACGGTTTAGAGGTTAAGAGGTTCGGGTGCTAGGGTGCGAGGGAATTTGGGCTTAGGATTTGGGGCATTGGGGTAGGTCTCGGGGGATTCAAGGATGACTTGAATGTTCGTGGGTCGTGAGAAGTTGAGCTCCAAGTTCCTCCAAAGTGGTCACGCCGATCTTGAGTCTTAAGTGTAGTTGCCTGGTTTATGTATAACTGCCCTCATCAACCTTCTCCTAAGCTTAGCACCCACCCAGCCATGATAACGTGAGAGCTCCATTAGTCCGTCGCAGGGTTCCCAAGCTACGACCTACACGTCCGTGAAACACAGAAGCCGACTTGCTCGTCTGATCCTAGAACAGATCGAAGAGTTGTTCTAAGCTTAGAGATTCTGGCAAACGCGTCGCAAGTGCATGCTCTAGCAGTTGCCGCTGCGTCAGTTTTGTGCCCGGGAGTAAACCCCTAAACCCAAGGATGCAAAGAGGCCCTGAACACAACAAGGGTTCACAGGACCACGCGTCTGCCTGCCTGGAAATCGAGCTGCTGCCCCTAAACCCTAAACCCTGCCGCCCCCTTTCCAGCGACCAGCCGCCAAGCTCTCATCACGGGAGCGCCGCGGCCGAAACCCCAATCTTAAAGCTGGGAGTTAGGATTAGGGGGACCCTTGGGGATATAGACCCTCTCGATAAGGTCCCTTTTAAGAGAGCCACAAGTGTAGGGTTCGGAAGGGTCCCCTTTGAG
>CAJNJA010007892.1:0-15825 GCA_905231915.1 Symbiodinium necroappetens
TACATATATATATATACTATACATACATACATACATACATACATACATACCCCTACAGCATATGATCATATGGTAGTATCGCGGCAGGGGGATGGCTTTGCGAGTGCCGCAGCGCAATAGGAAACCGTATAATAATACGAAGCCCGACAAAGTAGGTCTTTTCGGCTACAGGTAAGCCCAAAGCCGAGGTACAAGCCCTAAACCCCTAAACCCTAAACCCCTCAGCCCTCAGCCTCAAGGCCCTAAACCCTAAACCCTATACAGCCTAAACCCTAAGCCCTGAACCCTGTAGACCTTAAGCCCACCCTAAGCCCCTAAGCCCTATTAGACCCTAAGCCCCAAGCCCCATACCCTAAACCCTAAACCCCCTAAACCCTATAGACCCTATACCTCAAAGCCCCTAAGCCCCAAGCCCCTAAAGCCCTAAAGCCTTAAACCCTATACCCTAAACATCCTAAACCCTAAACCCCAAAAGACCCTGTAGACCGTAAGCTACTAAACCCTACAGACCCGAAGCCCTATAAACCCTAGAGACCCTACAGGCCTTAAGCCTTAAGCCCCAGAGGGGAGCACCAGGAAGCCAGTTGGGGGGCCTCCCAGGTTTGGTCTTGGGCCGCCGCCTGCGACATCGTTGGCGGAAGAGCCGCAAGGCGGTCTTGAGAGGATTAGGGGTTGGGGTTTTTGGGGGTTTAGGGTTTAGGGGTTTAGGGGTTTAGGGGCCTGGGGTTTTACCCTAAAACCCTAAACCAAGGGGCTCCATGGGGCTTCGGGATTATGATTTTGGAGCTTTTGGGGGTTTGGGGCTTCCTGTTTAGGCTACGTTTGTGGGTTGAGAGCTTGAGGGGATAGGGCTGTTTAGGGCTCTAGGGTTTAGGGTTAGAGCTCTAGGGTTTAGGGTTTAGGGTCTAGGGTGTAGGGGTTTCAGGTGTTACGGGTGTTAGGGGTTGTAGGTTTGGTTACTCTTTTGGATACTCAAAAGGCTGTACGTCGACAGGCAGCCCCAACGTTGGGGTCCTAAACCCAAAGCCCTAAACCCTACACCCCTGAACCCCAAATCATGTAATTTGGGCTACTCTTGCATTCGTTTCCTTCGGGGGAAGTCTTCTCTTGATTAGACTAGCGGGGGGCTTTAAGCTAGTGGAAGTACGGTCTCTTATGTAGGGCTCTAGGCATTAAGGTTCAGGGGTCTAGAGGGCACACGTATCCAAAAAATGGTGAACGGCCCCCCAAACAATTTAGTCTCAACGGCTTTGGCACCCAAAGCCTTGCGGTGCGCGGCATCGGGGATTTCTATTGTTTTCGGTGGTGTCCATAAGTACGGTCTCGGGTCATTATCATTGCTTAGGTTCCGGTGCGTTTAAGGTGTGCTTTTTCTTCTCGTGGAGAGATGCGGACACTTTCGGTTTGGTATATGTTGTACTGTGTTCCATGTACCTTATCCTGTTATCTTCAAGTCTACTCTACTCTAGTCCGTTCCACTCTATCTTCTTCTTTTCTACCTAAGCCCTAAACCTAAACCCTAAACCACCCTAAACCCTAAAACCCTATACCCCAAACCCTAAACCGCCAAACCCCCAAACCCTAAACCCCAAACCCCTAAACCCCTAAACCCCTAAACCCTCAACCCTAAACCCCTGAACCCTCAACCACCCTAAACCCCTAAACCCCTAATCAAAACCACCCCAAACCCCTAAACCCTCAGCCACCCTAAACCGTAAACCCTGAACCCCTGAACCCTAAACCACCCTAGACCCCTAAACCCCCAAACCCTAAACTCCTAAGCCCTAAACCACCCTAAGCCCTAAACCGCTGCCACGCAGGTGAAGCGGCGGTATCGCTGGCTCCGCGGCTCTGAGGCTGGAAGGGCTTTGGGTTTAGGGGTTTTGGGTTTACGGTTTTGAGTTTAGGGGTTAGGGGTTAGGGTGGTTTCGGGGTTTAGGGTTTACGGTTTTGGGTTTAGGGGGTGTGGGGTTTCGGAGTTTAGGGTTTTGCATTTAGGAGTTTAGGGTTTAGGGTTGTGGGTTTAGGGGTTTAGGGTTTACGGTTTTGGGTTTAGGGGTTTAGGTTTTTACGGTTTAGGGGTTTCGGAGTTTAGGGTTTAGGGTTTTAGGGGTTTCGGGTTCAGGGGTTTCGGAGTTTAGGTTTAGGGTTTAGGGGTATAGGGTTTAGGGGTTCGAGTATGGGTTTTCAGCGGTAAGGGTCACTCAGCTCCAAACCAACTTGTACTGAATCGGTTTCCGTCATTGCATATACTGGATTTTTTTCGTTACAAGCACGTTTGCAGCGTTTGCTTGAAGCCATGAGTTGCATTTACCATGTCACAAGAGTCTAGAGCATAGCCGCACTGAATCCAGAAGGTATGGTCTCAGCATGCCACCACATATGATAGATCAGAGGCATGTCTGCTACATGTGCGTACCGCACTTCATCTTACTGTATAACCCTGAGCATCAAAATAGCCCAAAAGCCATACATAATAGGGTCTTTGGGCCCAAAAGCCTTAAAATATGAGTCCTTCGATGCTAAAGGTAAGTTTGAACGGCTTTGTTTATGGAACTTGCGAGCCAACATGTTTGTATGCGTGCGCGAGCGGGACTAAATTTGGAGGTCAAGGGCTTCCGAGGCCCCCAGGTCCTGGAGGGCGGGGGACAAAAAACAAATAATAGCACAATAATAATAGTATGGCAATACACAAATTTAAACAATAATAATACTGAAAAGCACTAATAATGAAAAAATACTAGTAATAGTAATAGTAGTGATAAGTAATACATAATAAATTAATTCCAGGGCGTGTTTTTTTTTGCCCCCCTCCGCTCGCTCCTCCTCCATTCCTCGGAGCCCAAACACCGAAACACTGCATGTAATGAACTGCTGCTCTTAATCTTCAATCTTGCTTTGCACATCATACTTAATGACAAGCAAGACAAACATGTGGTCCATATTGAAGCAGTATAGATACATGTATATCAATACAATAGACACGGCACCCACAAAATCGAGCAAATCCACTGTGGGAAAAAGCAGGCCCCCAAGCGTCCCTTTCCGAAACCTTAATCCCAAAAAGTCCTAATCGCCGAACACCATAAACCCCAACACCCCTAAACCCTCAAGTTCAAGCGCCCCGGTTAGACAAGCCCTACCTACGCCGCAAGCCCTAGGGCGATCTCCCTAAAGAGCAGATGGCTCAGGGCTATCGGAGTCTTTGTCAAGGGCTGATGTGGAGCCTCTTGGCCCCGGTCTCGGCGCTTTTGGTGACCGTGGCCAAGCTTATGCAGGCGAGCTTAGAGGGCTTGAGGTTTGGGTCTTACGTGGATTGTTGCTGCGTTTGTTTCAAGGGATGTCGCTTTTTTTGTAAGGACTCCAAAGGTGTATGAGCCCGTGAACACCGATCTAAAATCCCTAAACCCTAAACGTGACAAACCCTAACCCTCAGCAGTATCTCGGGTTGCGGGCATAATAGCTATTAGACCCAAAGGCTTCTAATCACGTATATTTGGGGATACTTACCCAAATCACATTGGTATCTCGTTTTGTAGAAACCCGACATTCTGCTAGATACTAGGTGTCCCAGTAGGATCCGTTTGCCGGTTCCTTTATTCAAGCAAAATAGTAGCAAAAAGGGGCCAACAGCTACTGGGAAACCTAGGTTATAAAACCTCCTCGTAAACCCTTGTAAAGCCCATTACAAGCTTTATAAGGACCTTGGTAGAACCAGTATAGTTCCCTTATATATAGGTACCTATAGGAGCCTCTGGGAGAGCTTCGAGCATCAGGGCTAGGGTTGGAGTTGGAGGTTCGCAACCACCTAGAGTAAGGGATTACGGGGTTTAGGGTTCAAGGGTTAAGGGCTCCAGGCTTAAAGTTTGGAGTTTATTGGGGGGTTGTGGGTTTAAGAATTTCATGGTGTAGGGCCTCATTGATTTCAGGCTTCTTGCAAAAGAGAAGCTTCAAGTAACCAGTGCGCCCCCGGGACAAGACATGACCCTTGTGTTTTCGTACCTTGGCTACTCTCTACAAAAAGGTAGAACGTGCGTGTGTGTGTGTGCATATGCCTCTCGTCTCCATTTATTTACCTTTCGCTTGGCATGCTACCTGTTTAGGACTTTTCTCAGATACTTGTTTTGTTTACCTTCGTTTCACCTGTTTACTCATGGGGGTGTTTGTAGAAATCTAGCAGCAGTCCATGAATATACGAGCCATCAGAGATTCAAAACCGGGCCGTCACAGAGTACTTGGAGGATGAAGGGACATAGTAAGTAGGATAGATTCTATACTACTTACTAAGTCCCTTCATCAAAGGTTTAGGGTTTAGAATCATAGGTCGGGCCAAAAATCACCTTAAATTTGATCACCTGTTCACTTTGTGACCCTGGATTTTGTATCCCTAAACCCCATGCAATCCTTAAACCTAGCACCGCAGGCCTTGGAGCTAGTCATTCGCCGGTCGGCGCGCGCGCCCCAAGTGGGAGTCACCATGGGCGTATAAAAATCAGACTTTCATTCCACTGAGTTCCTTCTAGCACCCTCTGAGGGCTAGTTATATACTGGCTTTAGTTGGCAAGGATTTTGAGGTCAGTGAACTTAGATTTCAGGAGCCCTCAGGAACAATTACCATTGTACGATTTAGGATGAGTTGCCATGTTGCGTACTCCTAGTATAGAGGACTCCAGTCCTCAAGGCAGGGTAGGATGATGGGGTTTGGTTTTTCTTGGGGGGTTAGACGGTTTGGGCTTAGGGGGTTTGGGCTCAGGGTTTGCTATGTGTTCTGGTGATTACAAGTTCATGTAAGGCTACATCATTGAATGCCTTACATGTCCACAGTGCCCATTAGGCATTGTTATGGAGGATACTTTCCCAGATCACAATAATAACTCCTACTATAGACACCCTACATTCCACAACATAGGTACTTGGGACCCTTTGGGTAAGAAGCAGCTCAGCTATGGGGGATACTTTGCCAAATTAGTGTTGTGATAGACACCCTACCTTCCACAATGTAGGTACTTGGGACCCTTCGGATGTAGGTGACTCCTGGGGGACTGAAGATTCGGTCCTTCGGTCTGATAAAGGTCTCAGTGTTCAGCCGTCAGATAGAGGAGAAAGGAAGCCGTTAATCAGAGTATGAAGGAACCTAGGAATGGTTCGGGCTTTCTGGACCCGAATCCTGGTTCCTAAACGCAGGCCTAACTAAGCTCCCATCGCGGCGCCTCAGGAGGCCCAGTCGTCTTAGAAGCTTTTCGCACCCGTCAAGAGACATTGTTGGCATGTTTCATCCTCCGTACTTCGCGGAAGGGAGAGGAGCAATTCGAAGTCGCCGACATGCTCAACAGTCTCGACGACAACAACAAAGTATCCACAGAAGGTCCTCGTGACCTTACTTTGTGGTTCAGGACCTGGACCAGCAGCTGGGGCGTTTGCCTCCGTGGACGGAGGACCACCTCTTCCACGGCTGGGATCTGGACGCCTCCGGAATCGATTTGGAGGACACATCGCCAGCCAAAAAATGTACAGACGCAAATAGTTCTGCGTTTCCCGGGCTCGGAGGCGTTCTATATTCGAATAAATTCGGGTGACATATATACATATATACATATATATATATGTATGTATATATATATATTCTACTCACATACATGCATATTTTCATGCCCTTGAAGGAACCTCCGTTAGGGCTGTGGGGCTCGAGGTGTGCCATCTACTCGTCAGCTCTAGTTGCGGAGCCCCAAACCCTAAACCCCCAAACCCTAGACCCTAAACCCTGGTGGGGTCCGCGTTAGGGTGTGCAAAGGGAGCTGGGCTGTCGCCGTCTGGTCCAGACAGCTCTAGGAGTTTCAGGTTTAGGGTTTAGGGTCTAGAGTTAATCGTTTGGGGTTTGGGGTTTAGGAAGTTTAGGGTTTAGGGTTTAGGGTTAATGGTTTGGGGTTTAAGGTTTAGGGTTTAGGGTTAATCGTTTGGGGTTTAGGGTTTAGGGTTGCGTTTGGGGTTTAGGGCTTTACGGTGCAGGGATTTTGGAGAAGCGCTTAACCAGAACCCTCAACAGCCCTAAGCCCTGCATGTATTTCGCTTGAATCTAAACTCGCCCTAACCCATCCTTAACCATATACTTAGGCCTCTAAATATATAAACTGGTCGCAAACCACCCAAAAACCTAAGCTCCTCAAACCCTTAATTACACCCTTCAAACCCTGTGAACCGCGAAACCCTTACACCCCTAAGCCATCCTAAACCCTATAAGCCCCTAAACCCTAAACCCTAAACGCTTAAACCCTTAAGCCCTAAGCCCCTATACCCTAAGCCCTAAGCCCTAAACCCCTTAAACCCCTAAGCCATCTAAAGCCTGTAAGCCTTTAAGCTCTCACCCAGGCGATGGGCGAGTCCACGGCATGTTACTGCCATCGGACCACCGCTGCCTGGTAGGAGCGGCTGCAGGGTATAGGGTTTAGGGGTTAGAGGTTTAGGGTTTCGGGGTTAGGGGTTTAGGGTTTAGGGTTTGTCTTGGTTTTGATTTTGGAAGGGCTTAGGCTTTAGGCTTTTTGTTGGGATCTAGAATCTTCAAAATGCATTTCAGGATGTCATGCCTGTCCTGTTGAGAGGTGCGAAAAAACAACGAGAAGCCTTTACCAGCAAAGACGAATTACCGCTTTACGGCTTTGGGGCCTTACCTACATCACATGCATTGCTAGTCGTTGCTTACAGTTTAGGCTTCGCGGCTGAGTTGCTACCTATGTAGTAGACCGTGCGGTTTTTGTAGTAGGAGAAACCTATTCTGATTTGGGGAAGTATCCCCCATTGCAGTGCCGGGGACCCTGTCGATGGCGGCCAATGGGAACAACCGGCTGCGAAAGCAGCTGCCGACTTGTACACGAAGCTACAAACAGGCAACTACCGCACGGCTAGTGGGCAGGTGCGTCCCATCAACCACGACTTATGCGGAAGGTCTGACAGATTAACCGGGGAGTCTGTTGGCAGACGTCAAGTTTCGCACGAAGACCCTTCGGGAACACAGGAAATACATGGTTCCATTGGACATGTTGCGTATTGGTCCAATGTCGTCTACGGCCCAAGTTTGATTGTGACGGTGACGCCTGGACAGAGACAACACTACTTGGCTGTTCGTCTGATGTGTGAGTTTTCGCCTTTTTTGAACCTGTCGGCCTACTAATTACAGGGGCCTTAATAACTAGAATACGGTTTTGGAGTGTACTATACTATAACATTAATTAACAAGGAACCCCCAAAATAGTATTGGTAATTAACTACTTAGGCCCCAATATTACCACAACAAGATAGAAAAAGCCAGCCTTTTTGAGCCACTCGAATACAGTTGTTTGCCATCCAACACGACCGCGCCAAAACCTTGCGGTAAGGCCCTATAAACCCCGGTGTTCCGGAAGCCTTGAAACACAAACCCTCAATCCCTTAGCATCAAAATCGCCCAAAAGCTTTTTTTATAATAGGGTCTTTGGGCCCAAAAGCCTTGAAATATGAGTCCTTTGAGGGTAAGGGACTCTCCAAAGCATCCTTAGCCCAGGATCGCCTTCCCGGGAATCCAAAGCCCGAAACCGCAGACCTGACCCTTTAGCCCCTCAACTTTGCAGCCCTTGGCTTGGAGAGTTTAGGGTTTAGGGTTTAAGGTTTAGGATTTAGGCTTTAAGGTTTAGGGTTTAGGGTTTAGGGCTAGGGTATACCCATAAGAACTACTTAGGAGCCTATGGTTAAGGGTCCAAGGATACCATAGGTGGGGTTTAGGGTCGAAGGGTCCAAAGGATACGATTAGTAAGATTTGCGCGCCGAAAATTCAGACTATGGCAAAGTGCCACAGTTGAGGTTCTTGGACTTTTCTCTGCCCCCGTGACCCTAAAGCCGGTGAGAGCACCTGAATCCTTACTTTAGGGACGAAATGACCCTTAAAAGTAGGGGCCCTATACTCTTATACTATGAACCCCTATAATATGAACCCTAAAACCTTTTAGGGTTCATTTCGTCCTTAAGGTGAAAAACCCCTCTAACTAAGAACTTGACCCTGGAGGTCTAGAGCCCTAAACCCTAAGCCGCCGCAAATCTCTTGAACGCTATAGAAGCCCTACCAGCATGAGCCCTACACCCATAAACCCATAAAATCCCAAGTCCCTAAGTCCAAAGGCCCTGCACCCATAAACACCCCAAGCCCGAACCCTAAATCCCGAAACCCCGTTTGAACAGTTAACAATATTGTTCCATAGGGTTCCTCATTATTATAACTACACTATAAAAAAGCCCAAAGGATCCATGTAAGCCCTGCACCCACAAAAATCCCAAACCCCTTACTTAAACCCGAAACCCGAAACCCTGAACCCTAAACCCGAAACCCCAAACCCGAAACCCTAAACCCCAAACCCCCAACCCTAAACCCTCAACCCCTCAACATCCGTTTTCGATTGCCGGCGGTGACGCAGGAAGGGATCCCAGCAGTTCTTGCTGGGCTGTCCCCTCCAGTTGGGGGCCCCGTTGTTGCTCTTTCCTTTATTTAGGGTTTAGGGTTTAGGGTTTTTATATGTGTTATCCTTTACTTAGGTATAAGTTGTAAGTTAGATAGGTTGTTTGGTTTATTTTGAGTGTTACGATTATGTTAAACTGAGTTGGTTTTGCCATTAGGGTGTACATAGGGTCCAGGGCTTTGGGGGGTTGAAGAGTGTTTTGAAGACTGACGGTTCTCCAGACCGCCACGTTACACTTTGGGTTTCCTGGTTTCTCCCAAACCCTATTCACATGATTCGCGCCCTCTACTTAGTAGCTGAGTAGGTATCTTTAACTTTTCTGGGCTTATATATTTCTACCATAATTGAAAGGTTAACCTTTTTTGGGCTAGGGTACTCAGCGTCTATAGCTGTTCATTGCACCCGAGGCCGTTGAAGGCCCTTCCACCCAGCAGGCACAGGCAATTTAGGTTCCTACTGTACCAACATGATGCCTTGCTAAGTCTCGCCTTGCTCGTAAACAGAAGGCCCAATTTCTCCGTTGCCCCTTGAACGGAAAGCGTTCAGCAGAGCTATCGTCAGGAGAATTTTGGGAGCTGCTTGGGAAGCTCTGGGGGGTGAGCACAGTTCATGTCTTGCGCACGTTGCCGCCTGGCCTGGACAAGAATCAGAGGCGCCACATCATGTCGTGCGAAAAACACATGTTGGTTCTATTTCACGGTGAAGCTGCCACTTCAAAATCTGCCCTGGAAGCTTCTTCAAATCAGCCACTCCACCGAAGCTGTTGCCTAACTTGTTGCTCGGAAGGCATTGAATTGCGGCAGTTCTCATAAGTTGCGCAACAGGGGACTACTAAACCCAAAACATCCCTAAACTCTAGTAACCTGACCCCTAAACCCCTAAGCCTCCAATTCCAAAGTTCAAGCCTTGAATCTCTGAACTCTAAAGTACTCTAAAGCCCAAACGCCTGAAGTCTAAACCCTGGGGCCTAAACCCCTAACCCAGAACTCTAAACCCTTTCTACATCTACCTATCGTCTCCATTGCAGTTCCGTTTTTCGGCTACCTTGTAGGATCCTAACTACAAAATCTGTTAAACCAACAAAAGGAACTACGATGGAGACTAAGGTAGCCTTTGAATCAAACAGCGGAACGACCCTGCCTTCCCTAACCTCTAAACCCCGAACCCTAAACCCTAAACCCCAAACCCGAAACATCCTAAACCTTTATCCCTAAACAGCCGAAACCCTAAACCCTGAACCCTCATAAAAAAACCCTAAGCCCTAAACCCCCAAAGCCTAAACCCTACACCCTTAACCCGTCAAACCCTATAAGCCCTGAGCCCTAAACCCTAAACCCTCATTAAACCCTTTAAGCCCTAAACCCTTATAAACCCTACAGGTCCTAAACCCTTATAATCCCTATAAGCCCAAAACCCTTATAACCCCTGTAAACCCTAAGACCCTAAACACTAACACCCTAAACCCTAAGCCTCTTCCAGGCCCTCAACCCACACACCCCGCCCCACAGGTTCTCCAAAAAAACCCTAAACCCTTATAAACCCTACACCCTCAACCCTAAACCCTAACAAACCCCAAACCCTAAGCTCTATAAACCCTTATAGCCCCTATAAGCCCCAAAACCATAAAGCCCCGGCTCCACAGGTTCTCTCGCGAAGCCTCACCGGCTCTGATGGCTTTGAGAGCTGAGACCCTCCAGCCGAGCCTGCGGAAGTTGCCCACGGGTTCACCTTAAGGACGAAATGAACCCAAAAAGGTTTTAGGGTTCATATAGCTAATATAGGGATCTTTAGTATGGGAGTATGGGGCCCCCTACTTTTAAGGGTCATTTCGTCCTTAAGGATGGCCCTATGAGCCCATAAACCCCTGAAAGCCCTGTAAGCCCTATTTAGGGTTGATAGGGTTTTTAGGTTAAGGGTGTAGGGCACTAATCCCTAAACCCTATAAGTCTTATTTAGGGTTCAGGGTTTTAGGGCCCTAAACCCTATAAACCCTATAAACCCTAAGCCGTTCGGGGGTGCAGGCCTTAAACTCCAAAGCCGAAAGCTCTAAAGTTGCTGTCAACCTAAGCCGCCAAACCCCCTTACATGGGGTTTACTTAAACCCACCAGGACCTTATTTTTTGTAGGGTCCCTATAAATCCCATACTAGTGTTTACAATCACAACCTACAACAAAGTGGTTTTGCGTAGGTTAAGGTAGGGTTTAGGGCATCGGGGGGCTTATAGGGGTTTAGGAGTTTAAGGGTTTACGGTTTAGGGCTTTAGCGTGTAGGGCTTCGGGGGTTTAGGAGGTTAAGGTTTAGGGGTTTGGGGTTTAGGGTTTTAGGGTTTAGGGCTTCGGGGGTTTAGGAGTTTAAGGTTTTGGGGCTTGGGGTTTAGGGCTTAAAGCTTAGCGTTTAGGGCTTCGGGTGGGGGGGGTTTAGGGGTTCAGGAGTTTACCGGGTTACGGTTTGCCCAGGACTTCAAGGCCGTAGGTGTTTTTTTCTTGCGGGTTTTTTTTAGCTTCAGTGCGTGCTTTCTAGGAATAGAGGTCCCAGATTGACTTATAGTCTCCATTGTAGATCCTGTTTTTTGTTTTAACCACCTCTGATACTAAGGACCCTACAAAGTGACCGCAAAAAGGAGCTACCATGGGGACTGTAGGCTTAGTTGCTGAGTTCATAAGCACAAAAAAGTGTACACCTTCAGCTCCACAAGGGATCAGATTATCCCAAAAAGTTTAAGGTGTACTCATTCAGCTACTAAGTAGGTAAGGTGCTCTAGGTTCGCTTCAGACTTTGGGCGTTCAAGGCTTGGTGTTTTTTTAGGTTTGAGGGTCTAGGGTGTCTTAGGGTATAGGGTATAGGGATTTCGTAGGGTTCAGGAAGTGTCCTAGGGTATAGGGTTTAGGGTTTCTTAGAGTTTAGGAAGTGTCTTAGGGTTTAGGGTTTGTTAGGGTTTCTTATGGTTCTGGAAGGGTTTGAGAAATATAGGATTTAGGAGGAAGGGTTTTTCAAGGGCTGATGGAATGTAGGACGTGGAGGGTTTCGGTTGTATGATCTCTAAATTCCGATAGTCTTCCTTGCGTTTCCGTTATATACTCGAAGTAGAAAGCCTGCCCACAACCCTGGTCCACTTAGTCCATTCCCGAAGCCCTGTCGACCCCCCAAATCTTTCCTCCTCTCACAGCTCTGGGCCCTTGTTGGATACACGTTTACATTTGGTTATACTTTTGAATCCCAATAAGTTGCCAATAAGGATTAAAAGATGATCCCAAACCCTAAACCCTAAATCGTAGGGAACCAGAACTGTTGCCACATGCCAGGCAAGTCACATGTGCGGGGCCCAAAAGCAGCGCATCGCTGTTTCAGAGAGCCGGTCAATATATGGGTTGTGTTTCATTTAATTAGGGTTCCTTTTGAGGGTCCTTTAAAGAAATCCAAAAGGGTGTCTATAGGGTTTCTATACAGGGTACTATAAGGGTTCCATATGGGTAGGTTTCTTAATCTGAGGGTCCCCTTTTTGGGTCCCCAAACGAGTACGGCACCCTTATGAAAAGGACCCTGACAGGGACCCTAATCTAGAGACCTACCCATATGGGGCTGGAGTGATCTTTCCATGCTCAGTAGGCGACCTGCTGCTGTTTCTTTTGGCGGGTTCTTTTTATTTCTAGAGTATGCCCTGTTTGCAAACCCTAATACTTTTAGACCCTAAACCCCTAAACCCCTTAACCCTAAACCATCGTAAGTGGGTAGATCTCTACATCAAGCTCCCGTTTTAGGTCCCCAACATAGCACGACGCCTTATCAGAGGCCCCAAGCGGGACACTAGTTACAGAGAACTACCCGACAACAAGGGCCCGGCAACTATGTAGCACTCTTCCGCAAGGCTCCCTAATAGAGCTGTGTGTTGAAACATGGCCCGAAAACCCTCTCAGTGTATTTACTCAGGCCTCTAGGTAAGAAGCCTTATTTTTCAGTCAGCTATGGCAAGGTGCCTTCTATTTAACGCAAGCTTGGGTTTGGTGATCCCATCCTGGGTACTGCCCCCATACAGTAACAGTCTACAATAGGGCTACTATTAAGGGCCTTATATATCCATACTATTAAGGGCCTTATATATCCATACTATGAATATTGCTTAGCTTTTTTCTGAGTGGGGAGTATCCAACCTAAACCCTGAACCCTAAACCCTGACCCTGAAACTGCTGGGGAGACCCTGCCTGTGGTGTGGAGGTCCGGTGGTCCTGGTAAAGCTCCGGTGTAAGGTTTAGGGTTTAGGGTTTAGGGTTCAGGGTTTAGTAGGGTTTAGGGTGCTTAGTTGCTGAATGGGTACACTTAAGACTTTTTGGGATACGATGATCCCTTATAGAACTGAAAGTGTACGGTTTTTTGTGCTTATGAACTCAGCAACTAAGGGTGGATTTACAGCCTATACTTTGGAGTTCAGGATTTCTGGTGTTGATTTCAGGGGTTTAGGGTTTTGCATCGTCCCTATATCTAGTAGTTATATGTAATGTATCTTTTTTGACTAAGGTACCCCAAACTCAGAAGTATGATAGACGGGATACTAGACACCTCGAAGAAGAACCCTAAACCCTAAACCCTAAACCGGAGCCTTGGCCAAGCCTTTTGATGGCGGAGGCTCAGAGTGGGAGCTGCGCGTGCTGCCCAGAAGGACTTCGAACCTATATAAGCGCGATTTTTCTTAAGGACGAAGATGAACCGTTAGGGTTTAGGGCTTAGGGTTTAGGGTTTAGGGAACCCCCTAAAAGGGTTTAAGGTTCATATACCACATAGGCTTTCATAGTAAAGGGTAAAATAGGGGCTCCAAGTTTTAAGGGCCCTTCGGTCCTCGAGGTCGGTGATGTGTTGATACCCTGAGGTGGGGATTTTGGGGGTTCAAGGTGCAGGGTTAGGGTTGAGGGTTGTGGGCGGACTTACCCCCCCCCCCCTAAGTCTTTCAGCAGAGTCCTCACTTGACCCTATGCACGGAAACCCAGACTAAACCCTAAACCCCCAAAAACGAACGAAATCCCCAAAAGCCTACAGCATTTCTCACACACACACAGAGACAGAGACACAAAGCATTCAAGCTCCAGTCCCCAGACGTCAACAACCTCAGGCCCCTACTTCACCCTCATAAAGCCGTGTAACCCTAAGGCTCAAAATAGCCCAAAGGCCCCATATAGTATGGTTTGGGCCCAAAAGCCTTAGAATATGGGTCTTTAGAGCCTTAGGGTGAGAACTTCAGCAATCGTCACGACAACATACCTGACCCTCATAGAGGTGTGTAAGAGCCTTTGGAAGCCGCTACAGCAGCCTAAACAAAGTTAAAGCCCTGACGGCACCGCAGCCCTAAACCCAAAGCCCCTAAGCGCCAAATCTTGAAACCGAAACCTTAAACTCCTAAGCCCTACACCCTAAACCCTCAGCCCTCAACCCTGAACCCTCAACCCTAAACCCTCAACCCTACACCCTATAAACCCTCAACCCTACACCCTATAAACCCTCAACCCTACACCCTACACCCTACACCCTACGCCTTCAACCCTACACCCTATAAACCCTCAACCCTACACCCTACGCCCTGAACCCTACAACCTCAACCCTAAACCGCGCGAGTTTTTCGCCAGGAGCCTTGCCGGGACCCTCACCCACTTGGAGGCGCTTGGGTGACCGTTTTTGCAGGTTGTTTTTTTCGGGTTGTTTTTGGGGATTTGGGTCCGTCCATAGGGTGTTTGTGGGGTTTAAGGCTTTCGGGTTTTGAAGTTTAGGGTTTTAGGTTTAGGCTTTAAGGCTTTAGGGTTTTGAAGTTTAGGGTTTCAGGTTTAGGCTTTTAGGCTTTGGGGTTGTGAAGTTTAGGGTTTCAGGTTTGGAGCTTTAAGAACTCCATTGCTAAGTGGGGTGTTGGGTGGGAGTTAATGCTCACGGCGTTTAGGGAGTCCGTTGCAGATCCCGTTTCAATTCACTCAAACCCCATAGATACCCTCCCTCCCAAACTCAAGTCTAACGCCTCAGCCCTAAACCCCAAACTCCCTTCAGCACCTTTTATGTATAACAAAACCATTAGCGCCTTAGCCAAAAGAATCGAACCATCGACCCAAAGTCCAATCTGAAGGGACACCACGACAACTTGGACGAGGGCCATCGCCGGTGCCCGTTATGTCACACCACGGCCTTTGCAACAGCTCAGCTCTGGTCGCGTTGGTCAAGATGTCACCTGGGGTGACACTGGCGAGAATCCCATGGATTCAAGATAAACCCTGAGCCTCTAAACACCTAAACCCCTAAGCCCCTAAACCCTAAACCCCTAGAGCCCTAAACCTCTAGACCCCTAAACCCCTAAAGCCCTAAACGCCTGAACCCCCTAAGCCCCTAAACCCCAAGACCTAAGCCCCTAAGCCCCTAAACCCTAAACCTACGCGGTTCACCTCCGCGTTACTTCAGATCAAGGCCCTCTCACCGGAAGCTTTTGAGCTGGCTTTGGAACGCCTGGACCGATTCCACCCTAAATCCCTATGCCCTAAACCCTAAATCCCTATGCCATTCTTCTCGTTTCGAGTGCTCTGGGTTCCTGAAGCGCCGGCTAGGGGAGCCTCCCGGAGACTCCGCCACCCCGTAGTCTACCTGTAGTCTCCATTGTAGTTCCTTTAGGGTTTAGGGTTTTTGGTTTAGGGGTCTCCATTGTAGTCCTTTTTTTGGTTTAACCAATTATATCTTCAGGGTTGTATAAGGTATCCCCCAAAAGGGACTACAATGGAGACTATGATTTAAAATGGGTAGTTCTCTGAAGTAGGGTCCTTTTGGCTTTTTTTGGCCCCGTAGTTTAGGAAGTTTAGGACTCATTAAGAATGGGTAGTTTTCTGAAGTAGGGCCCGCAGTCTACCTGTAGTCTCCATTGTAGTTCCTTTTTTTGGTTTAACCAACTATATCTTCAGGGTTGTATAAGGTATCCCCAAAAAGGGAACTACAATGGAGACTATAGGTAGGACTCATTCAAAATGGGTAGTTCTCTAAAGTAGGGTCCTTTTTTTGTTTTTTTCTGGGCTCCGAATATGTCACGGCACCCTTTGCAAAAAGGATCCCCAAAGGGACCCTGATTTAGAGGACTAGCCGTACATCCCAAACAAATCTTAAACCCGCAAGCCCGAAACTCCATAGTAGAGTGGTCTGACCAGATGCAATAAGGTCGTGGTGGATCTTCTAGTATAACCATATCGGTCGTTTTCTAGACTAGGGTCCCCTTTAGGGTCCTGTTTATAAGGGTGCCGTACTATATTCGGGACCAAAGAAGGGACCCTCATTTAGCGAACTACCCATATAGGGACTTGAATTGAACGGGATATAGGCTACTCGTCCTCAAAC
>CAJNJA010007893.1:0-15824 GCA_905231915.1 Symbiodinium necroappetens
GTCCTGGCACGCGCGCCACCAACTAGCTGGTGCACGTGCATGCGCCGCGAACGGCCGAACCCCGACGTACACGGGCTCAGTCTCCGTAGGCTTCATCCCGTCTGGTCTGGGCTTCTGTACCGCGGACTAACCAAATTCTATGGAAGGAGCCCAGGAAATTCACCGGTGAAGGACGGACGGCTGCTGTTTTAATACGAGTAGCACCTGCTCGCCCTGAGTGTTGCTCTAGACATCGTCATCCTTCCTGGGGTCACCGCCCCGTAGAGACAAAGAAGCTATCTCCTCAAAAACACTCGCCTCGATGACGGTGTTGCCCAGCGTTTCAAAATTGGAAGCTGACACGAACAGGTCGCTGGCCGCATATGCAGCACCTTAACCAGCAGTGGAACGCAGCCGGCCCGCAAATACAGCCAGACAGTTCAACCCCATCACTAGAGCTTTCACCTCATGTATAACTTGACTCATTCGCGTTTACTTCTGCGTGGGGTTTTTGACGACTGCACCTACTTGACTTGCGACGAGAGATGTTTCGCTCCGTGGTTGCGGGCATGTATATAATCCAAGATCTTCAAGTAAATGTTTTTGGGGTTGCGGGCTGGCACTCACACCTCGCAAGAATCCTGGCAGTCGGTAGCGCGGCACGTGCGACCCATTCACCTTTAGAGCGACTCCTTTTGCCGTATAGAAGGACCAGTGCAAAACACCGCCACACCAAGATCAGAACTCCCTAGCATCCGGACTCTGGGGCTGGCTGTTAGCGCGACTATGGAAAGGAAGGGGCAGATTCCGGACCTCGCAGTACCTGCCTATCTTGATGACAACTGAAAATGCAGGATGTTGTAAGTCACCAGTCGGACGAACACTGATCCATTGTGTCTCCTTGCATTTCTTGCAACATAGTAAGTCGGGCACGCAACTCCTTGCCATTCAACATCTTCCGCAAGGGTAGAACATTTGGCCGACCTGCCCAAAAGCAGTTCATGAACATCTACTAAGTCGGAACAAAGGCAAGCCGGCACGGAGGAAAACATCTGCTTCCCGTCTATCGACTTGCACTTTGCCAAGTCCTGCTCCATTGTCACCTCACTCATCTGCCAAACGACGTGACCACGGAACTTCACGAATGATATCTTCTCTCAGCTTCGTCGTTCTATGGCGTCTCTGTCTTTGCGGTTTCCGAAGGTTGGGCGGGTTTGGGTATTTGCGCTCGGACATGACGCCTAGATAGGATTCAATTGAACCGAACCAAACAGCCCGGACAGGCAGGGATGTTTCCCGCAGCTGGCACGAGTGAGGATTGAAATCAACACGTGGCTGCTCATGATGACTGATTGATGTTCCGGGGCAACCGACCCTGCACAAGTCGGCCCTGAATCCACGACGAGGTCCTGTTTTCTTGGTACGGATTTTGGGACTGGGACGTACGGCTACCTGGCAAAGGGTAGCAAATGCAAAACCAACACCGGAATCCGGTCCTTTCGGCAAGCTGCCCTACATGCCGATTTGGCTAAACAAGCTTCCGTGTGCTTCGAAACTGTGGCCTGAAGCCGGGGCATTCATGACAGTCTGGCAATATCCGGAAGTTCCATCGCCGACAATCACCAACGCGCAGTCCTGCAAAGCCAAGGTGGGACTGTCATTTATTTTCCTGCATGCCTCGGCCATGGCATTAGATGACACTGCGGTCCTTCGGCAGTGCTTCCCACAGCAGATGGATTCGCTTTTCCGCGGACCATCTCCCAGCTGACCTTTATCGAGTCCAGCTTCCAAGCTTCCAGCGCAGTAGGTTTGTTCTTGCCCCAGTTCAGTGTGCCTGCACCCCGACTCTCTTGCCTAGTCTGCAGCTGAAGAGCAGAAGGATTGCTCGAGGTTCCTTAGCTTCCGGAGCCCCGCACCGAGAAATTCCGTTCAAACACTGCACATAAGCTGATGATGAAAGACTTACAAGTACAAGTTACAAGCTTTTGCCATCGCAAAGACAAGGCTCTTGGCAGCCCTGTGCGCGCAGTTTCTCCAGCCACTCAGAGCGCAAGGCCTGCGCCTGGCGAGTATCGAAAGCTCTTGAAGCCTGCGGCCCTCAACAAGCTGCAAATATCTCTTCCTGCATTTAATCAAAGTGTTCAGCAGAACCACATCTGAAACCAACACTGTCTGTGCTTCCGGAACATCCTACCTCGAGGATCGGCATCCAAGTTTGCAAAGGTATTAACTAAAGTAACTAAAGTCGTTCATGTTGGACTGCTCCTGGTCCGCCCACTCTGCCGGCTCTGCTTTGAACTCCTGCGATGGGCGAAGACTGGCTGACTGGCAATGCTTGGTCCAAGCAGTGGGAAGTCGGGAAGCAGCGTGAGTGCGCGAACGACAGCTCTTGACAACGCAAATGGCAGGAGCAAGCAATGCGAATCGCAACAAGCCGACAGGCCGAAGCCCTCTGTGTCAAGGGCTCGCGCTGTGCCAGACCAAACTTTGTCCTCTGACCACAAGATCGGAGGCCATATCGCACTGATGGGGATTCCATACCTGGAATGCCCATGCAGCCCATGCCAACCTCTGCACAGATCCCGGTTGAGATAAAACGAAGTCTTCCCTGCGAAACGGTGGGAAGGAAGCAAATGGATGATAATGGAAATACGAAGCAGAATCTCGCTGCAGTATCCTCAGACGATCTCCGCGGCCAGGCTGCGTCTTGCCCATCTGGGCCCCGAAAACCCTGGACACCGTCGCATGAACGCTTGCCAGCCTGCGCTTGACATTTTGCCGATAAGGCTAGCTTCACAACCGGCAACTGGACTGCCACAAGGGCGCTTACTCTTACACGACCTTTGCTACTTGTTGCCAACATTGCAACCCCACGCCTTGTTCCAACAATTTATCTTCTTGGCCCGGCCTCGTGCTCAGCATGTGAATCTTCCACACCAGTTTCACGACGCCCTTGTAGGCCTCTTCGGCTCGGCAACTGAGCTGCAAAGCCATGTGCCGAATCCGTCGAGTCACGTGGCAGACAATGGTCTCGAAGACACGAAAACCCTAGCACACAGCTCCTTCCTGCACTGCTCGCGCGAACGACGCATACAAACGGCAACTCCGCCCTCCCAAGGAGTGCTGCCTATATTCAATAGACTCCTTGGCTCCCGGAAGGCATCAAGGGGCCTTCATGTGAGTGATGTCCGTGTGAGATGAGACCTGGGCAGGTGGTATTGTTTGCATAGTATGCGTTGGCAAAGCCGTTATGTCTCATCAGCCATCTACCGTCTCCTCTGTAGGTCTACTCAAGTCTCCACCACACCCAAAATCTCCCTGGCCGACTGCATCACAACAACTTTCGCTTGCATTTCGCCTCTGCTTGCATGCAAAGCACGACTGTTGGAATGCCCAGGGCCCGCGTGAGCAGAAGCAGCTCCAGGCGCCAAGGAACCTTGAAAGTTTCATCCGTCCCGGTTCTGCGGTGACACTCGCGTGACAGTATAGTCATGGTGATATGGGCACGAGGGCCTGATGTTGGAGCCACGAACTGAGATGCAACACGAGTTCGTGTCGTGGGAGACGAGCACCAGGATCCGAGGTCCGGTGCACAGCTTTCAGCAGAAATTGGATGTAATAGTTGTGTAGTGACGGTTGCTCTCTCCCGCACCACAAGCACCGAAGTCCGTCCTAGTAAGACTTGTCGCGCGGGCGCGCGCGCGCGCGCGCGCGCTCTTTCGCCTGCGCTTTCGCCACTCTTAGCACCAATACCAGTAGCACTCCGCTTATTACGACGACGACGACTACTCCCATTCTGACGAGGACAAACGACCCTCAGCTGCAGAAGTTGTGCCGGCATTCTTTGTTACGGCTGGGGCAGTTCTGGGTTTGTTGCGGCACTTCCGTGCTGAAAGAAGGCATGGAGAGGCTAGACCATCCGGGCCCTACCGCCCACATGCGCAAATCTCTACCCTGGCAAAGAATGGAACAGAGTCGCCTGTTCTCGCATGATGAGCTTCTGGCAAGAGTCTTGTAAAGCCTCGCTATCCTTTGCCAGTGAACTACACAAAGCAGTGGCCGAGACAGACCGGCCTTTGAAGCCTTTGTGCAGCCGAAAGTAGGGAAGCCGTGCTCACCCTGAGGTCTCGTCTGCGGTGTCTGCCATGAAGTCAGCGGCCCGGCTTACACCTAAGTTCTCTTCTGGCAAAGCTTCGATCAATCCATCCTTGTTCCGTACCAGTAAAGGTGACTTCTCATCCTGCACCATGTCCGGCAGGTCTTCTACCTGCAAATCTGCACCGACCTGCTTGTACCCGTCGGTTGTCAAGCGGGTTACGTTCTCGCCTTGTTGCGCGAGCTGCTCCACGTCCCAAATCCCAACGTCCAGCAGTCCGGTCTTGTCGGCCAGCAAGTGCCGGCTTCCACATCCAGGGCACGTCGCAATCACGATGCCCTGCTGATATGCGAGCCTGGAGATCATATGCGAATTTCGGGTTTCGCAGATCTTGCAAGTGAAAAGGATCTGGAACTTGCGCGGGGCCACTCTGGCAAAGGGTATTGAGCCTCTAGCTGCAGGCTGTTCATCGCCATTGCCGGCCTTTTCCGATGGCTGAGCTGCTCCTAAGAGTTTGGGCGGCTCATCCTCCGCTGGTGTCTGCGGCACAAGGGCGAAAGTTGGAAGCCAAGATCGGCTCACCACAAGTGCCGCCATAAGTGTGGCAACAACTGCCCGGCTGCAGAAAGAGATTCGAAGGCGGGCGCGGCCATGGATATTTTTGCGCGCAGTGCTCCGCCACATGGCTGACTGCACTGAATCTTGCTGCTTCAAGTCTGCCACGGCCATCCCTGAAAATATGCACTTTACGAAGTTGCTACCTCTGTCTGCCCGAGGAAATCTTACATTACTAGTAGGTGGAAAGATTCTCTGCTCGTGCTCCTCAAAACCTGTCGTGGCAACCACACGCACATGCGTGAACCCTAGAAATGTTTGAATTGTAACTTGACCGTGTGCACCCACCACCCACTCTATACTCCGCAAGCATCTACAACCTGATTCGCACAGGATGCCTCTCATGTCCACGCAAATTGGGAATCGGATGCCTCCAACCTCAGACTCGCTTTAACGCAGTTTCGTCCTCAGGGCTGCACATCATCCAGAAACAAACAGTCGTAGCCTCCACGAACCATGGTTTCCCTGCCATTGAACACGGTTCTCGAAGAATGGAGCATGTTTGATTAGCAGGGCAACTTAAAGACATCGCCTCAGCAGCGCTGCAGCATTGGCATAGGAGAAGAGATCCTGCGAAGTGACGACACGCCGCTTTACGCGCACCGTTCCACCAAACGGCCATGTAATCTGGCGGCGTTGTTTGTGCGTGTGGCATGGCTTCGTGCGGCAAGCCACTAGGAAGACCGCGACGCCGTCGGTGGAGGAGCGAACACGGACCTGCAGCTTCAGTAGGTTTGAGCATAGTATGAAACGCTCTCTCGTGCAAAGTGCCGCAGGCTGGCCATGCAAGTACAAGGCGCTCCGAGGCGCCAGCCCCACGAGCTGGCAAATGGACCAGCTTGCCTTCCGAAGTACACCACAGCTCTGAAGCCATTCAGAAATCATAGCAAAGTGCTTTCCTCCCTCTGCACGTGTTGGCACCTTCTGCAATCCATCTTTTGATGTCTTTCTCGCTACTCCTGGTGCAGTCCACAGGCGTCATGAGGGTCACCTGCCAACCTGCTGCAATTTCGAAACCACGAGCGGCACTTGCAGGCATGCGAGGTCGTCTGCACAGACCCGTGAGGCTCTGACCCAAGCCATCGATCAATGCTCGACACAATGTAAAGTAGCGCTTGGAGACCCCGCCTCGCAAGTAGCATCAGCACTACGAGTACTACTGGAGCACACGCGGGGCAAGGAGTGTCCGTATAACGTTAAAGAGTTGAAGCTATCGCTCAAACTACCTGGCCTGCATTCTTCAGCAGCGGTGGAAAGCACTGCACAACCACGAGGGCTTTCATCGCCCTGCCGAGCTAGCAAGAGCCAAGTTGTCCACTCGCATGAAACCGCGGCCGACGAGTAGTGTGCATATCTACGCATGCCGACACCCAACTACAACTAGCGACATAGCCTGAGATCACACACGCGAAGCAGCGTGGTGGCAAACCAACCGCTACCCGTGCTCTTTGGATAGGAGATGGGTCAATGCTCGAGATCCCTGCCTGCCTGAATGCCGCGGCGCTGGCCCGGCAAGCTAAGCACTTGATCACAGCGACACGGACGATCGCAGCAACTTTGCAACTTTGGGATCCTAGACGGCTCCTCTCCTTGCGTCTCTGCCGTCGAAGGGCAAGATGACACGTGCCGCAGCTGACACGTGGTGGTAGACACTCGGCTTCGCATCCCAGCGAGATAAACCTTTCAACAGGATCCTCTTGACCTTGCGAAGAAAATCCGAAATGCTCGATTCGACTTAACAGCATTTCGACATGGTTCCGTGAGGTTGCGATCACTAAGCCCGTAATAGCCGGGAAGGTTGTTCCATGTTTCGCAAAAAGAACTCTGACAATTCACACTGGCTCATCAAATCAATTTCACGGTTTCACCTGTAGCATGATCGCTTCATCATGTCACGACTACGACTTCGAAGTCCCGACCAGTTGCAAAAGCAGTTCGACGAATTCAAGCAAAGTGGAGACAGCACAGAAGGCCCCACCCCTTTGCGAACCCACCTCTGGTCAGTTGCATGGGCACATTCGGTTCCACGGACCAGCGGAGAGAAGGAAAACTGAGTTCGTTCGGCAAGGGTCTGGCATTTTATTGTCAAGCCACGGGAGGCCATGACGATCTCATGCAATTCTGGCAGCCACAAGCTCACGCTTTTGCACACGCGCCATTAGTCAGATAAGTTAACACAGCAGATTTGACAGCTCAAGATGGTAATTAGTGGTCGGCAGTTGATCCTAATATCCTAGTCCTGGTCCTAGCACCCAAGGAACACGGGTCCCACTATCTTGGACAAATGCTGGCATGACTCAGGAAACACTTCCGGTACAGCTGGGAATGGGAAAAGATCAGCTGCGCACCGACGTTGTGGCGTCTTGAGCTCGCAAGAACATTCTGTGTACAGTTGGCCCAGCTTTGGAGAAGCAACGTTCGAGGAGGCTACGCCCAGAAATAAGATGACATATTGGGCCACTACACAAACTGGGCTAGCAGTTTCGGGGACTGGGCGTTGCCTCTGATCCATCCATTAGGCTGCGAGGTGACCACGGGCTGATATTGCAATCCAACGTACTGACAAGAATTGCACGGGTCTCTGGTTTCAAGTTGACATCAGGATCTCCACATATCTGCACCCAAGCCCTTCTGATGCCACCTCGATACTCTAGACGGTCAGAGCCGTTAACGCAAGCCTCGCAGTGCCCAGCAATAAAGGCACGGAGACCCTGAAATAATGATTGCCTTCTTGCAAACAGCTCATGGTAAGACTGTCTGCTGCAATTGGTACTGCCAGGCAGCATGCAGTGCATGCAATCAACCCACTCGCAGGAAGGAGTACTCCAGCACCCTGTCGACCGCACTAGACTAGCTGACTAGCACTTACGGCTTGGCCCTGCTGAATACTGGAGTGCAAACGAACGTGCAAAGATAACACACATAGCTTGCGATTGGATGAAACCGTTTCAGACTCACGCTCGGAACTGCTCGGAGGAACAGAGATTCAGGAAGTTCGGCGAGAGATGCCCTAACCTTGAAGCCTCTTCGCTGGCTCCTGCATCGGAAGCCATGAGGTCTGTTTCGCAGGACGTTCCCACCCACCCGACAGACTGCTTGGTTTGGGAGTTTGGGAACATGGACATTCAAGGCTGGCTGACTCTTTACACATCGGACATCTTGCTGGATGTGCTGATGTGTCTGTTTGTGTGGTTGCTTCTATTCCGTCGATCTTCTGTCGCGGAGGGTAGCTTGTTTCGGTGCTATGGCTGGTTCGCCCTCGCGGTTGCTCTTCAAAGCCTTCCTTCTTCAATTAATTAGTTTGGGGCGGGATTGTCCGGGCTTCGGCAACTTCTCTCGGGGTGCCGCAATGCCGCCGCGCGGCCCACGCACACATTACGTTTCTCGCATCCTCTGCAGATTCCGCTCGTCTACGCTTTTGCATGATCTTGCATGTCACATCTTTTTCGGCTCTTCAGGTTTCCTCCCGGCTCCTGAGACCTGAATACCAACCCTCTAAGCCCTCGACAACCTCGCGGCGTGCCCGTATACTGTACGCTGTATACAGTACCAGCGAACTCCTGGCTTGCGGCAGTATAGCGCGGCTTCCGAAGATTCATTTGTGGGACATCCTTCCTGAAAATGTTGAAAATCTACCGACCACGGCTTCCAGGCGGATTTCTTCCCAGAGCAGGTTGCTCTGGTCGCCTGAGCAACCCTTTTGTGCTGATCTCAACCGTGTCGGAAGTGCGTGTGAAACGCAACTGTAGTTGCTCAAGAAAGACATAGAAGTATAGGGAATGATACTGAAGGGTGTTACATCATCATACAGCAGAATCATACACATTGTGGCCAAGCTGTTGCCGAGCATCGGCAGAAGAGTAGGCGCTGGGTTTCCCATTTCTGCTGGGACTTTATAACAAACAAGCCTCCTCCGCAGCAGAAAGCGGCCGGCTCCCTCATCTATAGTATTCTGCAGCCGTGTAAATGGTTAAAGTCTTGAAAACGGATGGAAAAAGGCGCTGGCGCCTAGGGCAAACAATTGCATCAGGAGTAGTGGCCCGTATGCAGCTCGAGCTTCTGCTGCCCTGCTCGTCTGGACCCCGTGTTGAAATCACATAGACGAGCGGAGATGGAGGGAATCAAGACATGAGGCATAGGGTGAAACCTTCGCAGGATCTTGTCTCGCACACGGGCATCAGTTTGGACCGGACGTGACCGGACTGCTAACGGTTTGGTCTGAATGTATCCGCTGCTAACACCACCAGCCCTTCGCACGTGACAGATCCATGACTGACTGGAACCAGTCACGGCCACGCAGTTGCGCTTGCCATGCAGTTGCCAGCTCTGGCTCTGGCTGCAACCAGCACTGCTTTCTTCCTTTTCTTTACTCTAAGCACAGCACAGAAGTTCTGCAGAACATCTCGCATCACACGAAGCAGTGCTGTGAGCAGATGGCGATCTTCGCCCACAGCAATCCCTGTTAACAAGTGAAACTTCTCATCATGGGTATATTGGGTCTGATTCCACGGCTGGCTCCACAATGAAGCCCGTGGGAAGATCCCCAATCGGAAGAAATTACTCGGTGTCTAGGACGACCCAAGCCGAGGAGGCTCCAATGTAGACACACCATTGGAAGACCAGGAACGCAGCGCTCGCCAGTTGCCAGCGGCCTCTCAAGTCGACAACGGAAGCGACTTGAAAAGTGAAGCAGAGATACCTATATACTTATGTGCGCTTCCCTCAGCCGCGCACGTGGCCCTCCTAGCTCTCCGCCGAAGGTTCGCCGCCGGAGGTAAAGTAGCATAATGGCGCCTGAGCCAAACAATGCAGGAACCCGGAGCAAGATGGGAGCCTTCTGAAAGACTTGCTCCGAACGACCTGCGCTTTCTTAGGCGAGCACAAATCGCGTTGCAGGAGAACACTAATAGGTTGAACCACAGAGAGCCTCCGGAAAGACAGGAGTGTCAAGCACCGTCCTTGGTGGCTTTCCCCTCTGGCCTGCAGGGGTTACAAAGACTGCAGATTCTAGATTGTTGTAGTTCACGATCGACGACCTGGCACAGGCGCGAAGCATGGGTCAGGCGACTGGCGCTCAACACGGTAGAGGGATTCTGTGCCCGCCCCACAAACATCGCTCAGTTGGCCTGATTTCGAAGTACTTGCCGGTTTCCTGGCAAGCATGCGAGAGCTGAGCAATCTCTGCACAACGACGTGCTCGCCCGTTTCTAAAGTCCTGGAACTAGGGGCTTTGCATGAGGAAATGCCTCTTGGAAGCTTTTGGGGATCTTTTAGGCCAAGGACTCTTTGCATACAAAGCGCGACCCTGGCAACCCTAAGCCAAGTAACCATGACATTGAAACCTTTCCTGCGCGTCATGTTGGAATTAGCGCATCGTGTTTCCATGTCCCTGAGCATGCGTGCAGACTCATCCCTCTCCTGCAGGTTCGAGAGCCACGTTGCAAAGGTGGCTCCGCTCGTACTCTGAGTCTGCCAGTAAATCGCTCCAATGGTCCAGGGCCTCGATCCGATCTTTCTCAGCTCTGCCGTGCAGTCAACTTTCGCTGGGGAGATGGCATGCCCAGACCAAGGAACACGTTGACGGAGTTGCTGCCTGTGACCTTCCGCGAACTGGCGTCATTTGCAGACTACCGAGCCTCAAGACATTCAGCTGCTTCAAAGGCCCAAGTCTGCCTACGCCTACGATTGGCTACAAAAGCAAAGCGATGATAATCGGGCGGGCGATGACTTCCACCGTTACCAGTAAAAGCAGGTCCTCCTTCCTCCTTGCCTCACCCGACCCCCAAGAGTCTCGTTGAGAGAAACATGTCGATTTCATCTGGTCAAGCAGTTGCACAGAGCGACGACTCTCGTGAATTTGCACGTGCTGTCGCCATTCACTCTGGGAAGCGTGCATTCCCAATGGAGGCATCCGCATACGGATCCATGATGGCAGCCGTCTTGGATGCAAAGGTGTCCTTGTCAGCATGCTTCGGGCTAGGCCAGAGCATCCACACAAGAGCTGCCAGGGACACCCGGCTGTACAGTGAAAGCACAAGGCCGCTGAGAAGCCACTGCCATGCTGGGCCAATACACTGACCCACTTTGCAGCCATGCGTCAGGCAAAGAGGTCCCCAAAGCTACGAAAGTAATGGCCGTGATCTCCGGCCCGATGTTCCTCGCGATGGCTGTCTGCACCCCCCCAACTTTGCTAAAGTCGCTGCTGGAGACTGGCAGGAACAGCTGCGACTTGAGAGTATCGCAGACAATGCAGGTAAGCGACAGTGTGCAGCCAACGAGGTTGGCCAGGTCGCCAACTACTGCTGTCAACACAGCCTGGTGAGTTTGGCGCTGCACATCAACGACGAGTGCCGGAAAGGGAAGACCGGCTTCTGTTCACCATCTTCTTGCTGTCAGCGCACTATCATGCCAAGGGCCACGAAAAAGCAGCACCAGCCTTGCATCCGCGTGGCAGAATATGGCGTGTGCACTAAGCGCCTGCCCTGCTTTGCCGCTAGCAGTGGCAACCGCCACCCTACACAATCCCCGAAGAACAACTTGAGTCCACCAAAGGTCTCTGCCGTTACATCCTGACAGTCCCCCCTGATCATTGAGGAAGATTCGACTGCGAAATATGGCCTTCGAGCCTTCGGCCAGCAGGTTTCGGATTTTCTGTACATGTCGACTTCCGTCATTGAATAAGCTATGCTTTCAACTTGGTATGGTCCCTCGGGGTGGCGGAAAGCAAAAGTGCCCTTTGGGCGTCTCAGAGTTGTCAGGCGAAGAGCGGGGGGGGGGCATGATTGGAGCCGGTGGTTGGTGGCACCAAACCTTTCTGGGGCTCACTTCGAGCATGATTCGCAGCACTTGTGACGGTATTTACACTGTTTCTTTCTGCTGCCGCAGCACCATGAGCATCAGTTGGGTTTGGGTCGGTGGCCAGGCAGGTGTTGTTGCTTTTTGCTGCTTTCTTGCTGCACGCAACTTCTACAAGGGCCAACGTTACGCCAATGATGCCCATGATGCTGCCCGTCGACCCCGCCATCATGAGCATCATGGGTCTGCGCTGGTCGTCTTCACGTCTTGGGGCCCCATGTCTGGTCCACCTGGACCAAGCACCTTTTGCAGTACATGCTTGCGCCGCAAACGAGCGCGGATGCTGAATGGCAAACCTGCTGGGGTGTGCAAGCATGTGCAAGCCCTAATCGCTGAGAGTTGGGAATGCAAGGCGAGAGTGGCCGACAGTGAAACCGACAACAAGCCTAGCAAACCCGTGAACATGATAGATCAAAAGCTTCAGAAGGAATTGGCATAGTCAAAGACAAGATGCTGCGAGGAACTCAGAATGGCAAACCCGAATCTCGGAAAAGAGAGGAAAGCATGCTGGCACAGAAGACTGTTCAATCGTTGCGAGGGTGCACTTAAAACGAAAGCAAGGCGGCACACAGAATCCATAGCGGGTAGCACCCTCAGACCCTCAGTGGTCGTATTTGATGACATCTCCCACTATTCCATCACCTTCGCCTCGGCAGCTTCTACGCTGCGGGTCTCCCGGCAATAAACCTACGTGTTTAAATGTGTTCGTCCAAGATCTAAAGGACTGAACAACCCTCCGACCAGTCATGTTTAGACTGTCTAGAGTCTAAAGGCGAAGCCAAACAAAAGGCTAAGCGTTTAACCTACGTGTTTAAACTTGTTCGTTCAAGATCCAAGAGCACTTGTACCATGCACAGTAGTGGGCTTTGTGGGCCTATAAGGCGGCAACGCTTGGCTGCTTACGGGCTCGTTGAAAAGGTTTGAATACTTCTTATGGGCTTTGAGGCTGCGGCACTGACGGAACCGTCAAAACATGCGTTTAGAACATTGATTTCAACATATTCCGGGTGCGTGGCACTCCGGGAAACGTTTAAACATGTGTTTCAACACAGGTTTCAACATGTTCGGGATGTTGGGCACTCAAGGAACCGTCTAACCAGGCGTCTAAAGGTCCGCTTAAACATGTTCCTGATGTGCAGCACTCAAGGAACCGTCGAACCATACCTTTAAAATAGGTTAGATTTCACATGCTCGGGATATGTGGCAGCCAGGGAACCGTTTCAATATGCGCTGAAAGATTGAAATTGGTTCAAACACACTCGGCATTTGTTGCACTCAAAGAACAGTTTTTCACATGCGTTTAAACTTGGCTCAAATACATTCCGGATCTGCGGCACTCCGGTGACCGTTTCAACATGTCCAACGTGTTTCAACATTGGTTTACAAGTGTTCATGGCCTCTAGGACCCGTTTCACCATGCGTTGAAACATCGGATTGAACAACTTCGAAATGCCTGGTACAGTACTGAAAGAAAAGTTTGAATATTGGCCTACAAGTGTTCGGGATGAAGAATCGCTTGAACATTGGTTCAAACATATTTGGGAGTGTGGCACTTAAGAAGCCTTTAAACATATCTTACGGATGTGTGGCACTCATGGGAAAGCTAGGCCACCAGCTTAGACATAATGCAAAGAATTGGTCTAAACATATTCGCCGTGGTTCAGGCTTCACGTGTGGCACTCCAGGAGTTGGCACAAGTGTTTGGCAACATGATTAAACGCCCTTCTGGACATTTTAAACCCATGGTTTGAACCTCTTGCTGCAACGACACATTTTTCAAACAAACAAACAAACAAACAAAACAAACAAAAAAACAAACAAACAAACATCCACAGACTGGCGAAACACGTTTCAACACGAATGTTTAAAACATTTAAACCATTGAATTCTAAACGTGTTTAATACGATCCTGCTGCTACTTGTGCCGCTTGTGCGCCTCCAGCGCAGGCAAGCAACCAATGCGCTGGGTGGCAAAAAGCTTTGGACAAAGAGCTCGGATAGGTACGCAAGTGGAAAAAACCATGGGCGTGGTGTGATGTGGCGACAACGACACACCGCAAGTCCGGCTCGCAGCCGTCCCGGACTGCGAATATGATTCCATGCCGAGGCACCATTGCAATAGTCTACAGGTGGAATGAATGCAAAGAGGAGCTTCCAGGGCATGCCTGCAACTGCAAGAATCGGCTTCCAAGCTGCTCTCTTTGTGCGCCGGTGTGGCACGCAGGCAGTAGCTTGGATTCGCCGAGAACCCCGCCTATGAAGTGGATAACCATGTCCATGCAGGAATGGCCACCTTCCTCCTCCTCGGCGCATCAGACATATTCAATAGCGCGCATAAATATCAGCAGCCACGCTTTCAAGCAGGTGCGTGACTAAGGCCACCGAGACCGGAAAGCTGTGGTCCATGCGGGCCAGGCTTGGCCGCATGGCTGCGACATCAATGTAAAGCAGAGATTCGTCATCATCTCTGCTCATAAACACTGCATCTCGAAACTGCTCCTGTGCAGGCAGACTTCCCACTGGATGCGCTGGAGTGTACTTCTCGGAGTTGCCTTCCAATTGGAGTAGCCGAGGGCATGCTTGTTCCAGTTGATCTGGCTAGCCTCGGTTGGCTCTCAGAATTTGACCGCCCCGCCCTGACCTGCACACAGAACGTGCGTCAAGGAGCGATGCGGTCCAGGGCTGCTTTTCGCTCGTCGTCGGCCTTGATGACAACATGGCAAATGCAACCTTAGATCGCAGAGGCAGGAGCATTCACAGAAATCACCGAACACTTCACCACCAACTTACAAGGCCTAGCATGCCATGGCAGCCTCTCAAAACAGCTCATCCGGGCGGCTTGTGGAGCCACCATCGGTGGAACGATCAAAGCTCGCACCGCCGCTTGGCTCTACCAGGTAGACGTTGAAGGACGACGTATCTTCGCGTCAAGGCACGTGCCCATGCTGTTCGAAACAACATAGTAACCGTGCTTTTCGTTCCACATGCCGTGAAGGGACTCTCGTACCGACCCTTGGGCTTGATAGTGATTTCGATTGTTGCCGTCTGCACCTTGGTTGCTGGCTCTTCGAGGTTTTGAAACGGCTAGTCGCATTTATCGGCGCCTGGGACTTCTTGGAACTCATAACGGAAAGGCCGTGTTTCTTCAACTCCGCAGTGCTTCGCTGAATACCAGAACGACATGCAGACAAGAAGCTGTGTGATCGAAGTACAGAGTCCCAGAAGCCTTTCGAAAGTACCAAAATTGGGGAAGCCTACACAAGCCAACTTGCACTTAAGCCTCGACGTAATCATAGCCGGCAATGGCTGAGTTGTCTTCTGTGTAGTAGCGGCACTCGATGGCTCCTGCAGTGGTTTTCAGCCAACTCAAGCCGAGGCGGCAACCGGCCGGGATGCCACGACCAGGACCAGCCTGTCGCACCGTTGTAGCGCTCCACGATGATGCGGAGAGTGGTCTCCTGAGGCAACCGGCCGGCACAAAAAAAAACCGTTCGAGGCCAATCGGTCCTCCTCGCGCTCTTTAACCTCCACCTGCTCGTGCCTTACCAAGATGACAGACAACCAGCGACCATACTTACATTTTTCTCATTACTAATATCAGCAAAAGCAACATCCGGGGCTACATTCCAGGTTTTTTTGGCCTCTGGCCCACCGGCCGGGTCTCCCAACTCCACCCTTCAGCCCGGACTCCAGTTGCCGATTTCCGCCACAGCTGCAATTGGCATACCCCATCTAGTTACAGCGGTGCACTGAGTTGCAGCAGGATTCGGTCAGGTGTGGCTTCAGGTCGGAATCACATCTTTGGTGAGAGGCATGCTGTACCAAGGTATGACGATGAGTCACATCATCAATCTCCCTGTCTCTCTGTGTCTGTCTGTGTGTGTGTGTGTGTCTCTCTCTCTCTCTGTGTCTGTGTCTGTCTCTGCGTCTGTGTCTTGGTCTGTGTCTGCGTATGTGTCTGTGTCTCGGTCTGTGTCTCGGTCTGAGTCTGAGTCTGAGTCTGTGTCTGTGTTTGTGTCTGTGTCTGTGGCTGTGGCTGTGGCTGTGGCTGTGGCTGTGTCTGCGTCTGTGGCTGTGTCTGTGTCTGTGCCTGTGTGTGTGCCTGTGTCTCTGTGTGTGTGTGTGTCTGTGTTTGTGTGTCTGTGTTTGTGTGTCTGTGTTTGTGTGTCTGTGTTTGTGTGTGTGTGTGTCTGTGTGTGTGTGTGCGTGTCTGTGTGTGTGTGTGTGTGTCTCTGTGTGTGTGTCTCTGTGGGTGTGTGTGTGTGTGTGTGTCTGTGTG